>NW_023609398.1:0-20572 GCF_013339725.1 Rhipicephalus microplus | reverse complement strand
CATTGACACCTCTTTATCGTTTTGGATAAAACGGATTACAGCTGTTCTATAGCAGCTTAGATGTTTATAGTGGGTGCAGTGTTTGCAATGTTGCATTTAAAAGCCTGGCCATGTTTTAGGAAAACACTCGCAATATATACGTGTAGTTCCGTGGACGTATACCTGTATATTCCTTGCACGATATGGCAGTTTGTAAACGGCAATCCTGTACATGGCAACTTGGAAGGATTTATACAGAAGTAGTCAAAATCGATTGCAGTCAACTGTTTCTTTGTGTTCGCCAGCTTCATTTAACTCCTAGCGTAAGGTCCGTTTTGGCCCAGGTTATCCATGTTTCTCAAACTGTTTACGAATAGAATATACCTATGCAAAACGTCGCCCCGAAGCACCTTTACTGTTCGCTTCATTAGGCCCCACGGCACTGCACACAACTACGCTGCATAGCTACAACGCAGCGGCGAATGGTAAAACGACGGCCGCCTCCCGTCCATTCATTCATGACCGCTAATTGAGCCGTTGCCGTGCGCTGTACAGGTCCGCACATCCGTTCTTCCGTCGTCTTAACCGTACGGCACGCACTATAGCCGCGAGCAGCTTTCTCGGTCGGCAATCTATCGACTACGGTATACGGTTCGGAACACAATGCATGCCGAACGGCTCTCCCACACCATGGGAACTCGTCGGGGGCGAATGTTCCGCCGTTGCGTGTGTCTGCGTTGTGTACTCGGTGGTCACGCGTCATTAGGCGACGTCACGCGCCGCAGTTTCCGCCGCGGCCGGCCGACCACTTCCGGCGTCTCGGATGCCCCCCTTCCCCTCATTCCTTTTTGACGAGCGCGAGACCAGTAACGTCGCCCACCAGAACGGTACTCTTGAACCGCTGCGCAAGAGGTCAGTGGAGCCCCAATAGGAAGCGGGTGATTTGTGCGAACGATACGTTGAGGGCAACTGGCACAATGAGTAAAAGTTTGAGGTAGAGATTTCAGAATTGCTCCGAAACGTTAAGTTATGTTACATTGTCAATTGCAATGAGACAGAACAGTCCGCTAAACCGTGCCGTGAAGGTGTACAAGACAGAGCACCCAGTGACGTGTATTCAACGTCCAGTTTTTGTTTGTTTTTTTGTTTGTTTTTTGCCCTTTATTCTGCCACAATGTTCGTGAACCGACTAGCCCCCCCCCCCCCCCCTAAAAAAGCTCGTGCATTTTATGTTTCTAGAATTTCTAGTTTAATTAACCTGTCCAAATTACATCTGATCGAAAATAATTGCATTATCACTACTTCCGAAAGGTAATGAGATATTCTTAAGGTTACTCAAGCAAAAGCTCTTCATTCATGCAACAGCTCCCATGCCAGTTATTTGCAGCACATATACATCGCTATCTCTGACATCCCTGTTAATCCACGTACCCGTTTGCACTTTGGCGCGCAGGTTAACTTGTCTGTTATTTTAAGTATGAAGCACGTTATGCGCATGGGCTGTCGCCGCCTCCCGTCGTTGCATCCCGTCGAGGTGTCTCTGGTCGTCGCCTCTCACAAGGGCAAGCGGCAAATAAAACGGTGCGCTGTCTCCGGAAAAGAAGCTCCGTTTCTGTGACGGGTGCTGTCTGCCACAGGTGCTCAACGCTGTCTGTATACCAACAAGAGGACGCTGTCCTCTCATTGCTGTGAGCATGTCCCTATATAGGGAATCGTCGGTGTATCGCGCGTCCCCAGGTTTCACGTTATAGTGGAACTGTTTTGTGTGTACGGCCCAATTAACATGCCGTAGCAAGTTTAGCCAAAACAAAGAAACAAAACAGAAGGTGAGATCATGGGTACGGACAGAGAGAAAGAGATAGAAAGTAATGTATACGGAAAAGAGATGGAAATAAGAGACAGCACACATAGCCAAGCATGATATAGTATAGTGAGATGAGGGAAAGATAAGTGAGGGTGAGGAGGAAGCAAAGTAGGTGAGAGGGTAAAGTATAGCGGAGTAAAGTAAACTACAACAACGAATGGTACGACGCCCACACAAAGCATATAGCTATATTTGAAAGCATTATAATAACACCATCGCCGTTCCTGTTCATTACGTTTGTCTAAGGAGAAAAAAGCTGGCTGTCGTCTTAGAGTGATTTCAGGTATAAGGGGCTGTGCGAGTTGTTTGTGCAGGAAATTCTATTATATGCCGGTGTCTGTACAGAAATCTTACAGGGAAGCTAACTTCAAGTTTAGGCGGGAAATGATGCCCCGCCACGGTGGTCTGGTGGCTATAAGGTACTCGGCTACTGAGCCGCAGGTCGCGAGATCGAATCCCGGCTGCGGCGGCAGCGTTTCCGATGGAGGCGGAAATGCTGTAGGCCCATGTGCTCAGATTTGAGTGCACGTTAAAAAACCCCAGGTAATTTAAATTTCCAGTGCCCTCCACTACGGCTTCTCTCATAACTACATGGTGGTTTTGGGACGTTAAACCCCACATATCAATCAATCAATCAATCAATCAATCGATCGATCGATCACAAGTCGGAAAATCATGCCATGTATATATGTATACATTTTCTGATTAACTGGAGCAGCACCGTATACTTCCATCTTCAACGCTGCGACGCTTTACGGCCGCTTCTGCTACTATAGTGACCTGATGCATACACGGAGCAAGACACATCATCTGAAAGTCCCTTTGATCGCTTTCAGTAAATGCGCGATATATGCCTTTTTAGAAGATTACTGCGGAACCTCTTCATCCGCGACAGCTGCTGGGGCTTTTTTTTAAATTATTATACTGTCTATTGCATGGCTTCGAGGGTACGGGCATTAATATGTATGTGTACGCGGACACAGAGCTAAGAAAAGCAGCTTAACGTCGGCCACAAAGAAAGAAAGAAAGAAAGAAAGAAAGAAAGAAAGAAAGAAGAAGAAAGAAGAAAGAGAAAGAAAGAAAAGAAAGAAAGAAAGAAAGAAAGAAAGAAAGAAAGAAAGAAAGAAAGAAAGAAAGAAAGAAAGAAAGAAAGAAAGAAAGAAAGAAAGAAAGTGTGGCCTGGGGGCGCCTCACTTAATAGTTCGGTAAAGCCGCCGGGGAAGATGGCATGTTACAGGAGACGACGACGCCGAAAGGCCGGCTTTACGCCGCGGTAATGTACGACCTGTACAGCATGGCACACCGTTTTTTTTTCCTGCCGCACCGTGTGGTCCAAGCTTGCCTAGATGTGCACGTGCTCTTGAAGTGTGTGTGCGCGCGCGCGTATGTATAAGCAAAAAAAAAAAAAAGGACGCGCGGATGCACACTCGAACATTTATGCTGCCCTCCGGGAGACGGCGGTTTCGCCGGCCGGTGTATGTAGGTGTTATAGTGTTTAAACTTCCGACCAACCTCATTCATTGGTCGTAAAAGTGACGGTTTCTCCTCTGCACCTGTATACGGGAGGGCGTAGACGGCGTAACGACGATATAAGAACCCGGAGAAAAAGAAAGAGAGCATCGACAGAATGTGAAAGTATACGACGCAGGCACGGTCACCCTCGAAGAAAGTCGTTGCGGCAAGTTCTCTCTTAACAGAGCGCGCTCGGTTATGGCCGTGCAGCTGAATAATACGAGGAAAGGGAAGGTGGCATTGCGTTTCCTTCGAAGGCGGTGCGGAGAGGATTTATGAAAGGTTGCGTCTTGGTGCAAAACGCGACGGGGCTTAAAGGTGAAAATGTCTTTCCCCCGTTCGTTCCCTGCGGTAGAAGCGGCAAATGCGTCCCCGCTTTTGCAAGCGTTCAGGCAAAAACAGTTAGCTGCGCAGCAATGTTATTCACGTCCACCCCTTGTGCGAACGATTTTTTTCTTGGAACTGAGGTGTCTTAAGGTTTAGCAAAAACCAATATATAAACCGGAAGTGCGGAAGTATTGATGAGGTATTTCTTTAGACGTCATACACTGCTCAGTATAGCTCTTGAGACTCGTACCGCGCACCCCTCCCTCCCTCCACCAAACACGAATACACACTGAATGCGGACACACACACACACACACACACACACACACACACACACACACACCACACACACACGTACAAATGCAAGCACATATACACGCACACGCACAGGAAGTCACGCACAAAAACACAAAGAAACACACACACACCCAACATAGATACGCACACACGCACGCCCACACAGACGCTGTTCGCACACACACACGCACACACACACGCACACACACAAGCAGGCACGCATGTACATTATTGATATGTGGGGTTTAACGTCCCAAAACCACCATATGATTATGAGAGACGCCGTAGTGGAGGGCTCCGGAAATTTCGACCACCTGGGGTTATCACATTGATGTACGGGAAATGTGAGTGAATGCAGCTTTAGTAACTGGCTCCCTATTCTGAAATATTTTGCCACGTATAC
Organism: Rhipicephalus microplus; assembly: GCF_013339725.1. Lineage (NCBI taxonomy): Eukaryota > Metazoa > Arthropoda > Arachnida > Ixodida > Ixodidae > Rhipicephalus > Rhipicephalus microplus. The sequence goes on along the minus strand of NW_023609398.1, from coordinate 16,190 downwards.
CGCGTAATAGAAAGACAGCGAGAGAGACTTGGAAGGCAATGAAGAGGGGAAAACAAAGGTTAGCCTGGAGCTGCAAGGCCAAATATGCTACATAGACTTCGTTATAGGGTGAAAAGGTAAAGAGCGACTCACAACGTCTGTCATGCATTCGCCTAACACTACTCGAAAGTGAAAGCCTCCTTCCTTTTCCTCTCCTTTGATTTATTGATCCTCCCAATGTTTTCTGCTTGACTCGCTCTCGGATTTCGTGCCGACCAGTTGTGCCCCCGCTATCTCCGACGACAGCGCAGCTCTGGCCAACTGGCTCGCCCTACGACACCTCCTGACGCCGACAAGAGCTCTCGCTGAGTGGTGCCCCGTACTCGGACTCTTGCGACCATGTACATCTTTCCGATCTTCGCCTTATTTCCTTAGGCGAGTCTCTATGTCCTTGCCTCTTTCTATATCCCTATACCTTTTAATTCTCTCTATCATTTTAATCCCTACTCACCCCCATCCCTTGTGAGCAACTGTTGAGGCGTCGCACTATAATGCAGACAGTTACGGGGCTCACTGATATCTTCTTTTCTCCCTTTTAAAAATCAGTCAGACTCACAACGTGTTTCCGCACAGTCTATACAAGATCGGAGGCATTGGGAGCTGTCTACACCTCACCTGCATGATTTTGCGCTGACGGGACATCAGCCCATGGACGTGCAACCAAGCGAGGATGTCATGTGAGGGTGTCATCATGTGACATCATATTATATGATATCCCGGTGACGTAATGGTGACGTCACAATGACGACATGAAATTTTGTTGTCTGTGACGACATGATTACGTCATATGATTTTTTTGCAACACTCGTGCCGATGCTGCGGGCGGTAGTCTATAGTATCGCGTTAAAGAAGGCACCTAATGCTGTTGTCGCCTGAATATGTAGGGAAATATAAGCGTTTGTAAAGTTTAGACAGATTCAACATGTTTTAGTACTCTTGTCGGTTTGTGCTTTATGTAATCTAAACTAGAGTTACCTCAATTGCTCGCGACAAAAACTAGACTAAAGCTAGTGCAAGCTAGATTATAGTTACTGCATTGGCTCTAAACGGGACAGTATGACGTATAAATCTAAAGCTTGTACGAGAGGCCACCCTCGAACTGAAAGGGTCCTGGAATATGCACAGAGCTATACATCTGAGTACATGAGCAGTCCTTCGATTTCTTCCACCGTGGAAAGCCCGGGCAACGATAAAGAACGTATATGAAGCAGTGTGAACGGGTGGTGACACTCTACGTTACGCGGCAGCATATTACCTCAGCGGTCACCTCGGCGCCTGTCGGTCCGAGACATATCGGCGAAGGAGCTCTTTCCTCTTTGGGTGGCCTCGTGTGCTCTAGTGTGTGTGGGGTCATTTACGATGTCCGGGACGAATGATGCTATAAAGCACACGCGCGTCCGACTTGACTGCGTCGCTTCCGTTGGCGGAAGAAGGAGGCGACGGTGTGCAGAGGGTCTCCAGTGGACTGTTTTACTTGAGGCCACCTCATCGCGCGCCGTGGAGGCTTCAGCAGTGTTTGCACAAAAGACACGCGTGTACGGTCATACGCACGCAAGCTTACACCGCGTGCGCTCATTGTTGTCGCTGAATGGGGCGACCTCCGGTAATAAGAGGGCACGTGCTGTACGCAAACCCCTGTGGTGATCGCGGCGGCGTGGACGCTGTTCTCCGTTGCGTACCCTCCCCTCCCCCTCCTCCTTCACTATCACCATTACCAGCGATCCTCCCCATCGTCCATTTCCAGCTCGCCTCTACATCCCCCCCCCCCAACTCCTCCCCCTTGCGCGTAAAGACTGTACAACTCTCCGCACCTCACATCAGTCCTCCTAATGATCCCCGGGTCTCGATTGAGACGTCTGCGGCCGCACGCGAGACGCTGATGGTCAACCGCGGAGCGCTATACTAGCGAGGTCTATTGAAAGCGCGCGCTGTTTGTGGTTCAGAAAGCGTGGCAGTCGGTATGTCGTATATAGTGGTGCGGTTTCTGATTGCGGAGGATGTCTGGCTTGGAAATTTTTCGGACCGCATGGCGAGGGTGTTAGAGTCGACCGTTAGTCAGCGCGAAGTAAAGAGAAAATTATCATTATCTTGATAATCTAAGCGTTCTAAGCGTTCACGTTATATATCCCCCGTCTTCCCAGGATTACTTACAAGGGAAAACAATTGAGTCCAGGACCGTCCAATGCGATCGTCATCTTCCACTCCACCCCAGAAGAAGCAAAGTCAGCCTCCCTCTGAACTTAAAAAGAGGGGGAAAGGCACGCAAAGTTCGTCGCACACTGAGGGAGAAATATGCACAATAGAATATGTGACAGCACGGCACAGCTGGCATGGTGCGATGACCTGGAACCCCACGCGCAGAGTATAGACCCATCAGGTTGGAAGCTTCAGGGTTCATTCATAAATGGCTCTGATCTCTCGGGCAGGCCGTGAAGAGAAAAATGCACCAAGAAATGTGGTATACGTCTTCGTAGACTCAGCACAGACGCTCAGATCATTGTCCAGTGTGCCCTGACGATTCAAGCAACGCAGAGCAGGAGACGACCGCTTGGACTGCAATCGCCCCTTCGGGGCAGTCCCATCGGTCAGGCGTGTCTAAAGGGTTGCTGGCGAGTGGTGAGCCGACGGGCCTGCAGAATTCACCGCACTACTGTACTGTGTAGAAACCGCTTTGGAATGTCACTTTACGTAGAACGACAATGGCCGGTAGCGACCGGCAAGGCAGCGGCACAACATGGCGTATAAGACGACTCTCACTCGAGGCACGTGACGCGCACAGCTTCGTCTTCTGAGCCACGTTGAAAGCGACATTTTGCGATGACTGCGTGGCTATCTGTGAATTGTTTGATGCCGTTTCGTCTAAAGCCGGTGGCATTGGACTTTGCTTGACTTGTAGTTGTTCGGGCTGCGTGAATGGCAGGAGAAGCTGAACACGTGAGCCGACACTCATCCGTTGCACTTGACGTGCTCAATGTCGTCTTGGGTGAGTCGTCGGAAACCATGTCATACAATGGCTGTGTGGTCACCTGCGAACTGGTTGATGTAGCGCCAACAGCTGATGGGATCAGGCAACTTGAGTTGCCTTGTTCGGGCAGTGAGATTGTGGCGGCCTGAGGTTCGAAACTAAGGTTTAGCGCGGCAGGGAGCAAGTGACGTGGAACTCCCAGTTGCGGTATAGGGCTCGTACGAATTAAACCTCGAAGTCGGTCGCATGATTTCGGCCCAGGAGGAGGCACGACGCTTCGCAGAGCGGGAGGAAGCTTGGCTACCGTGATGGCAAACCTTGCCTGCTGCCAGAATATATTGTTACGGTTAAAGTCGAAGGGTGTTTATTAGCAGGATGAGTTTGATGGTCAGGTAATAATGGCGTCGGTATGCTGCACCAGTTTACGTCTTCCCCCTCTTCTCCTTCCTCGGTTCATACCCGTTGCATTTCCCGGCTCCCAGACGAAGCTCCCTGGGCGAGTATGAATCACTCCGAATGTTTAGGGTGAAACCGTTTAAGTCGAGCGACATGTACCAGCTGGGTCCGGTTTGAGCGATGGTCAGCTGATGTCAGCCGTGCTAACACGTATGTCAAACCGCTTAAGCGATCAACAATGATGAATGGGCCACTGTACTGCACGTGGTAAAAACTTCGCGCATATGCCCTGTTTACGTTGGGGCGTCCACAACCACACAAAGTCTCATTTGCAGTATGCGACAGACTGATGGCGGCTGTCATAGCTTTCCTTAGATCGGTGTTGCAAAGCCACAGTATGAAGACGAGTAATACGCCGGGCTTCTTCGGCTAGGCAGAGTGTCTTGGAGACAGAGTAGTCGCTATATGGAACTCAAATGGTAGAATAGCATCGATGCAGCTTAACTGTGAACGTGCGTATACAGGAGGTAAAAATGACTCTAATTGATTGTCTAGTGTTTGGCTTAGTTATACGCATAGGTAATGAAGGGGAGAACGTCATCCCAGTCCTTGTGGTCAGATGATACGTACATGGCCAACACGTTCGTCAGAGTACTGTTCGTACGTTCTACGAGCCCATTCGTCTGAGGGCGATAAAGTGATGAATGGCGTAACTGCGAATTGCACAGACAAACCATTTTTTTGACAGCGTCCGCAACGAACTGGCGACCTCGATCACTAACGATCACTCTGGGAGGGCCATGCCGAAGAATGATGAATCTAAGCAAAAACATAGCCACGCACGCCGCCGTCGAGGATGGCATCACCGCAGTTTCTGCGTAACGAGTCAGATGGTGGACGCATACTATCACCCATCGATTGTTGTTATACGAGTGTGGAAATGGGCCCAAAAGATCGATACCAACTTGATCAAATGGTTGATGAGGAGGTGACAGCGGATGGAAAAGACCTGTCGGAGGAGTTGAAGGGCGCTTGTAACGCTGACATTGTTCACAACTTGCAACATGGTGCTTGACTGTGTCCCACATTCTGGGCCAGTAAAAGTGCTCTTGTGTCCTATTCAAAGTTCTGATGAACCCCAGATGACCAGCTGTCGCATCGTGATGCATGGCTTTCAGTATGTCGAATTGTAGGCTCTGTGGTATACGACCAGAAGGAAGCATGCGCCTTTAACCTAATAATTCGTCTTGTATAGGAGGCTGTCACGGGCACAAAATCGGCCGATGGCTAAACGACGTGATGCCGCAACAATGGCTCCAAGCTTATATCAGCCTCTTGTTCTTTAGTGAAAGTAATTAAGTCTGGAAATGTGGAAGAAATGGAGGCAAAACAGTCGTCAAAACTGTCTTCATTACACTCAGTCATCTTCAGAGAAAGGTGGGAGAGACAGTAAGCATCTGCCTGGGCGCATCTAGACTTCAACGAGATGACGAAGTGGTACTTCTGAAGTCGAAGAGCCCAACGTGCCACTTGACCAGCCGGGTCACGAATATTCACCAGCCAGCATAAAGCGTGATGACCGGTAACGATATTGAACGGACGTCCATAGATATAAGGTCGAGATTTGTGTACCGCAAAAACAGCTGCCAAGCATTCTTGTTCTGTTACGGTATAGTTGCGCTCAGCTTTGTTGACAGAATGACTGGCATAAGCCACTACATGCTCAGTTCCTTGATGAAGCTGCACAAGTACAGCACCGATGCCGATGCCACTGGCATCGATCAGCGTGGATGCATCAAAGTGACGCAGTATGAGACCCGACGTTAGTAGAAAGTTTAGCTGGCAGAACGCATCGTCGCAAGCTGAAGTCGAGTTGAAAGGGACATCCTTTTGAAGAAGACATGTTAGGGGATGCATCACGTCAGCGAACCTCGAAACGAAACGACGAAATTGTGAGCAAAGGCCCAAGAAGCTCCTAAATTCCCGCACCGATTTTGGTGGTTAGCAAGTGCTGACGACTCCGATCTTTCGTGGGTCTGGCCTTACCCCATTTCGTCAACGAAATGTCCAAGTACTAATGTCTCCGTTTCACCAAAAAGACATTTGTTAGAGTTTACGATCAAGCCGGCCTTTATACAATCCAAAACAAGACTGAGACATCTTTTATGCTAGTTCAGTGGGCTTCCGAAAATCACCACATCACCTAGGTAGCACAAACAAATTTCCTATTTAAGTTCTCGACGTACCGTGTCCATAAATCGTTCGAACGTTGTTGGTGCATTACAAAGACCGAACGGCATACCATTAAATCCACAAAGGCCGTCAGGTGTCCCGAAGGCTATTTTCTCTCTGTCGCAAATCTCTGATTCTCTGATCGCAAATCATTTTCTCTGATCGCAAATCCAGTGATGAAAAGTAGGCAGCGGAATGCAGGTAATCGATGAAGTCATCAGTGCTAGGAAGCGGATACACATCCTTTTTGCTGACCGCGTTTAGTTTTCCATACTCAACGCAAACCGCCATTATTCATCCTTCTTCCTTACTGAGATCACAGGCGCTGCCCACGGACTAGATGACTTTTGGACAACATCTTCCCGCAACACTTCGGTGACCGGTTCAGCTACCACTGTCCTCTCTGTCAATGACCCGCAGTAAGGTTTTTGACGAAAGGGGTGTGCAGAACCGGTGTCAATACTGTGATAAGCCCGAGAACGCGGCAAAGAGGTCTCCGTGTCATTTTGTGTGAACTTGAACACCGAGGGATGTGTCTTATGGACTCAAGCAAGAGCGTGGCGTTCATGTGAGGGCAGCGACTTGCTAATCATTGTTAAGACCTGTTCTTCAGAACTCCTTCTCTTGGGGTCGTCTTTTCCAGACTGCTGCTCCTCGTCTAAAACGGTGATAGTGCTGTATGTGATTTCGTCGAGCTCGGCAAGCTTCATAGCACGCCGAAGAATAGCAGGCACCGAAGAACAATTGAAAGTCCATAAGCTTGAGGCACCATTCAGAACTGTGACGAGAGAACGAGGCACAAGTACATTTTTCTTCATGCCCCGCCGCGGTTGTCTAGTGGCTAAGGTACTCGGCTGCTGACCCGCAGGTCGCGGGTTCGATTCCCGGCTGCGGCGGCTGCATTGGAGGCGGAAATGGTGTATAGGCCCGTGTGCTCAAATTTGGGTGCACATTAAAGAACCCCAGGTGGTCAAAATTTCCGGAGCCCTCCACTACGGCGTCTGTCATAATCATATGGTGGTTTTGGGACGTTAAACCCCACATATCAATCAATCAATTTTTCTTCACGCAACCCGTCACAAGTGGTTGATTTTGCGCGTCAAACGATTAAAGGTCGGTAACGGCTAGATTAATAGGAACACGCGATAGAGACGATGGCGCTAAAAGAGAATCGTTCGACACGACGAAACAGTTTTTCTTCGGTGAATATGTCGCAGCAAGCGTAAACTTAAGCGCGTTATTCACCGTAATTTAGCCAGTGCCACAATCAACGTAAGCACCACAATATTGAAGAAGGTAGATCCTGAGAATCACATTATGAGTGCATCGCGGTAATACAAATAATTCCGTGACGAGATATTCAGCACCAAATAAAACTCTTGCAACACAAACACTTTGAGGAACGAGGCACTCTCCGCTGACACCACGAAATGTCACACCACCATTCCACGGGAACATAACCTTCCGGCCAAGCCTTTCTTTGAATGTGGCACTCATGACGGAAACTGTAGCACTAGTATCCACTAACGCAGTTGCAGGCACCCTGTCAATTAATACGCACACTTTGTTTTGGGACATCATAATAGGAAGAGGAGCAGAGACGGAGACCGGCCGGCGACCTTACCTCCATCGGCCGCGCCGGCTAGATTCCCGATGGAGGTTGTGGTGTAGAACGTCGCCGTGGTGATGACAAACGGCGTAAGCGACTGGTTGGTGGCGCCATGCTATGGTCTGAGGCTGGCGAGTCGCTCCTCCTGTTGGAATGGTGGAATGAATTTCTGGGCGGCGAACCCGTAGTGCTTGTTGCACGATGTTCTGCCGGTCAATGATCATCGTTGACGCCTTCAAAGTTAGGCCAAGTAGGTTGTGGACCATACCTCGTCTGGCAGCAACGGTGACGAAAACGAGAGATGTGTCCAATGGCACCGCAGCTATAGCAGACAGTTGAAGGGCAACCGACGTTGTAGACTTCGGGACGCCCTGGGACGCTGCGAGTAGTAGACATGCACGATCTTCCAAGTGGCGATTCATGGTCGTACCGCGATAAGCGCGTTGGTCATGCGTCACGTTGTCAGGAAAGGTATGGTGGTGCTATTGCAGGGGATCGGTTCGACTGTCTGCAACGCCTGGCATGGCCGGCAGCGAAGAAACCCCGGTGCAGGTTCGTGAGGTCGATTAAAAACGTAACCAAACTGCTCGGCCTTCTATGGTGTTCACTGATTTGTTGTGTCGCTCAAGTTCCTCACGGGCAATTTGCCTCACAGTGGCCGCAAGGTCTAAATGGACACTGTAGCTGTCCTCAATGCATATAACCGCCACAACATTCGCCCACCTGCCGAATTCCACCACGATACGGCGTAGCTTCAGGGTCTCTGTGTGCGGTAAAGTTTGATCACGTTAGCTACCGAATCGAGACTCTCCTTGCCAATTATAGTTGCACACGTCCTCGGCAATACCTTTCAGAAGGTGCCCGACTTTGCCCTCTTCAGACATACGAAGATTCGCCGTCTTACACAACTTCAAGATCGCCTCTATGTACTTGGCACAAGCCTCACCTGACAGTTCAGCACGCTGAAGTAATGTCTGCTCGGCTCGCTTTCTTTTCGCACTGGAATCGCCAAATCACTGTGTGAGTTGGATAGCGAAATAATCCCAGGTTATCAGCGAATCTTCGGGGTTTTCGAATCACACAAGAGTGGTGTCTGTCAGGAAGAGAGCAACATACTCTGTAGCTGAGACGTGACATCCCAGCCGTTGCACTTGCTCACACGCTTGTAGTGTGTGAGCCATTCCTCCACGTCCTCGCCGGCTTTGCCTAAGAAAGGGCGCGGCTCCAACTGACGCATCCAGACACCGGGTGTCCGCGCCGGAGGAGTTGAAGATGACTGTTGGTCACCGTTGTTCGACATCGCGGGCTCCGGTAGTGTTGGAGGCAGTCGCGCGAGGCGTCGGCTTCGGCGAAGACTTCGCGGCAGTGGCTCCCTCGTCTTGGGTGATTACGCCGCACCTCCACCACAAAACTGTTACGGTTAAAGTCGAAAGGTGTTTATTAGCAGTACGAGGTCGATGAGCAGGTAATAAGAGCGCTATAAGCTGTCCCCCTGTGGTCCCGTTAACCATGCGTGAATGTTTAGAACAAATGTTCGACAAATAAGATCACGATGTATACTCTACTATGGAAGAGTACTATAGTCTATTTGACGGTGTGTTTAGAAAAAGTGGTTATCGATTTAGAGTAGAATAGGCACTCTACTATCCATGAGAGAGCATAACGCCGTCCCGGGGCGACAGACTTGCTATGCGCTTTCATGTGCGTTTAGAAAAGGTGGGTGTAACGATTTAGAGTACTAGGTACTCTGCTATGGGAGAGCCTATAAGGCCGTCCCGTGAGGAGCCGAAATCAATGGCCAGAAATTCCGGACACCATTTGATACTGGGAATGTGGCTATGCAACGTACAGCAGTGGATGCGTCTTGCATGGCACGACTGCGCACAACCTTCAAAAGTGTGATAGTGACAGCTGTTGGTTTTTCAAAGAAATTTTGCCTATCTACGTTTTGACGCAACTTTTATGAAAACAGTAGCGTATTCTTAACGACGTTGCATGTGGCTTTTATGCGAAACTTGACAATGTTCAAGACAAAAAGAGAAGAAACACATTTTTTACTTGTAAATTGCTGCAAACTCCGCGCTGTCATCACATCGGGGTTAGAAGCGCGCGCAGGGCTCATCTCCTGAAGGGGCGAGGAGGGTGTAAAGGGTCGTCGCAGTGCTCCCTTCCTCTTCTAGCCAGTATACCCTTGACGCGTGCTCAGAATGCAGGCTTCATGTCAGTTAAGAAATCACGTTAACACTTGCAATAAAGCGTTTCAAAAGAAGTGGACTACGCAACAGGGAGCACACTATGCCAGTTACGTAATGAGTTGATTCATGGAGAGAGGGAGAGAGAGAGAGAAACTTCATTAAAAAAATGAGATTCGGCCGGAATCTCTTGGAACACAGAACAAGCGAGGGCTTGACTGATGATCTTTTGCTTGTATCGCGAAAAAAAAAACACTATATACTGGTATCAAGGCGAGGGGTCTCGGTAACTGGTGTAATATTGCGCGACACACGCAAGCAATGAATCGCACTAATCGTCGCGCTATGTGAACGGTGAAACGAGTTGGTGGTTTAGAGTCCTACTCATTACAAAGCGTGCAACTGCGTAAATGTGCACATTGTCTTACGGGCGCGTACTGAGTACTTTGCCACTGTTACTCGGTATCTGTTAGCAGTGTGCAATTTTTTTTAAGTGACACGTACACATTTGTCAGTACTCAACAGTTGAACAACAAGACGTGGAATAACCAAAAGCGAAGTAAAACCAGCACAATACTTTTCCATCTTGCTGGGAGTCCCACGTTGCAAATCAATGAATGAATTATCATACTTTCACTGCGCCTACATACACTTGTTAGGCGATACAGTTCTCGAAAAAATAATTTTGCGGCCAACAACTGCACAGGGACGGTAAAGGGACGCTAAAGAGCAAAACGATTTTTCATGTATTCTGGTAAAGCGCAGTATCACAATCCCACGAACTCAGTACCTGTGTTAGCAGTGGGCAGGTTTTAAAGTGATGTTATATCAATTCCAACCTTTTCAGATCCTTAATTTATAATTCTCAGTTATGTCTATCGGGAACAAGGAATGCTGTGACCGCTTGCTCAGCAACCATTTGTACTTATTCACGGTTTCATCTCTCTAAACTAATTTTTCTGGTTGGTTTTCGTTTCATTTAAGTATCCTGCCACCTGGTTCCTGGCCCATGCCCCTTCGTGGGTGAGCGCCATTCATCTGAGTTCATGATCATATCATTAATACATTTGTCATTACTCAACAGTAAACAATATTATCACGGCACCACGCCAAGTGCGGAGCGAGAAAACGCGTCAAAAGAAAATTTGGGTGGAGACGCCACCCTTCTCGCACCCTCCTCAGAGGGTGCTAAAAAAGTGATGAACATCGAAGGCACCCTTCTCTAAGGGTGTTTTTGTAACACCCTACAGTTTTTTTTACATGTACACGGTATTGTAAGGGTGCGTGGAAAAGCACCCTTTTTGGAAGGTGCTGAATTAGCACCCTTAGGGTGTAGTCAATGAGACAAGCTCATTTACACCCTTCTGGGTGTAACAATTTTCACTGTGTGAAATTCCTGCACTAAACTTGCAAATAGTTGGTATTCTTTAGTGTTGCTTGCTGTTTGTATTCAATTTTTGTGGATAAACGGGCCAGCATATAAGTCAAAATAGAAGTTCAAGGTATCCAGAAAGAAGCCGTCTGGCGCGAAGCTGAAAAGGGTCGGAAAGAATATAGAAAATTTGACACAAAGTAGCCACCAGCGACGACCCTACGTGTGTGTTCTTCAGTTAGTGGAAACATCACTACTGTAATGTTTCCACTAACTGGATCATTAATTAATTTGTATTTTGATTATAGCATTGTACAGATTATTATCGGTGCATCCATATATGTACTTTGCGTTTCACAGTGTTTGAATTTTTTGTCGATTTCACTCGGTTATGCATCTCCATGTGAATTTTGCAAATGTGCTATGTAAATATTTTATCTTTTTTTCTTGTGTGAATTTAGTATGTAAACTCCCTAGATACTTGATTCTGATTTCTATGTGACCAACGTATTGATTCTTGTCTGTTTCTGTCGCACGTTAAGGAAACCAAGGTGGTCGAAATTTCCGGAGTCCTCCACAATGGCGTCTCTCATAATCATATGGTGATTTTGGGACGTTAAACCCCACATATTAATCATCAATCATCATGTCTGTTTTTGTCTGTGCTCATATGGAAGCTTAGCACGAACTGCGCGCAGGTACAGGGGCCTTTTTTCAGGCTGATTGCCCTTGGCCCTTGCCCCTGCAGTGAGCTCTGTAATGTGCTTACTGTAAGTAAAGTACTTTTACTTTTACTTACTAACGAGACACGCTTTTATGCTCGATTTGCCTATGAAAACAAAGGCATGCCACTTGCGAACTCGAGGTAATGCTTCTAACATGATAGATTTTATTCTTTTTTGCATCGAAACAAGATTGCTGGTTTGCTGTCAATAAATATTGTTCCCCGTACGCAGCACGGTGATTAGACCTCTTCATACTACAAAATTAATGAATGAAACTTATATGTCTCCTTATACGCGACTGATTCCACACTAGCATAGGCGTTCGGAAGGGGTGAGGGGGGGGGGTCATTATGGAGTGGCTGCTTACCCTTCCCGCCCCCCTTCGAATTTAGGATATTTTTCTAAGCAGTAGCAACAAACTACACGCCTGCTAACTACACACCAGTTAGCACACTGGGTTCCCGCCCATATGACTACAGCGTCCTTCAGGACTGTGAGAAAACTTTGGAAGCTATTCAACAAGCTTACTGGTCATGCGCCTGAGCCTGTACTGAATGGCCCACCAACCCCCACCTGTGAATGCACCTCCATGGAAAAAGTTCCGCGGACTCGCTTGCCCAGAATGACTGCACAACTGTGCTTCCGAGACTATAAGTGTTCACGTTGTCAGAGAAACAGAAGAGAAATCACGACAAAGACAATTACACACACGTTGAAACTCGGGACGCTGCTTTCGCTTAAATATCTCGCGCATACATACGTATAAAAAAAGATGTTCCGAACTCAACGAGAAACCCACCTTCCGAGGAAGGGGCAATAATCTTTTTCAAGGCGAAGAAGGCGCACATATTGGACGGTCGCGCCCCGTGAAACACAGGTAGTGCGCTCCAAGCGGCGCCGCTCAAAAGCCGCCGCCGCCGTCAGCGCCACCCGAGATAAAAATCGACAGCAAACAAGTTCGCGCTCATATACGAACCACCGCGCGTGGCCGAGGCGCCCCCGCAATGCACGCGCGCACATTTAAGGCTTAGCGCTTGGTTCTTTTCTTCGGAGCGCGCCGTGGCGCAAAGGCCAGATGATGGAAGCGAACGCTACGCGCTCACGGCGCATCGATTAGTGCGCCGCCTGCCGCTCCGAGCGCCCCCGCGCGGTCGTAGCCTGCACTTGAGCGCTGTCTGCTTCCATTTGGCTTCCTCACTTTCTCTCTTTCTCTTGTCCCGCGAGAAGCTCCAGTATCCCGGTGTTCTTTTTTTTTTTCTTGTGCTTGCTTTAGTATGTTTCTTTTTTAAGCGCCACTAGTCCGAGCATGCGCGCTTTCATTTGACTCCGCGGGAGCTTACGATCATTGGAGAAGGCGCTTCGCGGCGTTTGCGTCGCGGCGTTTTCCGGGAGCCGCGCCTAAGAACAGGATCTATCAGTCTTTTCTTCTGTATCTCCTCGCCGTTTTTTTTTTTTTTTTCCATTTTCTCCGCCCCCACCTGTACACCCGGCCCTGGTGCCGTTGCATGGCGGTTGTCATCGGGTTTCCTTCGCCGTTTGATCATAATAACGTCATTTTTCTGCCTGCATGCGAAGAGTATACAAGATTGAACTGCCTATAGTAACTTGCCCTAATGGAAAGATTTGGGGACGCAAAAACGCTCTTGGCGTCTTCTTCTTCAGCGGTTCTTCTGTGTGACCATATATCCGTAAAGGCCTCATAACATGTGTACGCTACGTGCGTTCACTAGCTCGCTCACTCACTCACTCACTCACTCACTCACTCACTCACTCACTAACTCAATCAATAAATCAATCAATCAATCACTCACTCACCGAATTGAAATGTAATATGGGAACGCGTAAAACCGCCATACCTGCGCGGACGCGCGCAGCACAGTCAAAAGGAAAGCTCAGTGGCATCTAAGGGCACACTGGCTTGCAAGGTACTCACAGCTATACGCCATAAATGATAATTTTTCTGAAGTATAGGAAGGCATTCACTGTGCCATCCTTCGTTATCTGCACATTTCCAAGGAATTTTGCGGAGTCGTTGACGCTGTGGACGGCGACAATAAAGAATTGTTCCGGAAGCTTGTGTATAATCAGTTGGAGCATTCGATGACCCACTCATTATGCATCGTGTGACGCAATGCTTATTGCGTAACGAACATTGTGTTTAGAAAAAAGTTTATTTGCACTATGTACACAGACCAAAGATTTCACATTTCAGCATAAGGGCGCATACACTTTGGCGCGTCTATGTGCCAAGACAAACATCACTACTTTGCTATGAAGACGTCATTGCCCTAATATACATGACAATGTTGGCATACATGTACACAAGAACTCAATGCGATATCTTGATACAATGAATGGTATAACAATACAATAGGTGCAATAAAACGCAATTGGTTACAAACGAAATCATGAATGACTAGTCAACGGGAGTTAGCAACACACCGGTCGGAAAATGCGTTATATATACTCTTTTGTGTTCAACGCTGAAGAGAGGGCCAATGCCGCAGAAACTCGTGCTCCCCGAGGAAAAAAAAAAAAAAGATCCTCAGAGAGGAACGCGAGGATCTCTCGTCTCATTCGGCCCAGTATCGGCCACAAGGCACGCCGGCGGCAATTCGCAGCTACAACGTCGCATCGGTTTCGCCAAAGGCTGAACAGCCTTGCAGCTATTAGAAAAGCCGAAAAGCGCCCGTGCGGAAATCGGCCGTTGGGCACGAATGTTCGCACACCTGTCCCCAAAAACCGCCATGGACCGCTCACCAAAAAAATGCGGGAGACAACACATTCAATTGTTGCAGGTCGATTGGTCTCAACTATGACGCAGTTGGGGCAAGTCGAAGTGCGAACCACCTGCCATCGCTGCAACCGATCTAGAGTGGGGACAAAGTCCCGGAGATGCCCTGTCAACACTGCGGCCGTTATTGATTTCCAAGCGTGGTTAATTACACATCGACGATGCTGGGGCACCAAGGGCCGTAGAAGGGTGGCCATTGTGCCCACAACTTTAAAATCGGCCACCTCTATCTCTGGACACGTAGCTTCCAAACGTTCGTGAAATGCCAGAAGGGCTTGATACAAAGATGGTAATTCAGTTGATTGGGGACCTTGGTTAATTTGGCTATAGCCAGCGAGAAGACATGTAGTGACGACCCCAGATGGTAGCGAGCCAGTGTCTGAGCGGGCATGCCATCATTTCTCAGTATCACAGTAAAGTGCGGAGGGACAATGTGGAAGCCGTAACAGAAACGTCGGGGAATGCAAAACCGCTTTGAACTCGTGGTTGAGCTAACGCCGGACGACATGACAATTCCGTGCCAATAGACAAAAAATGAACTGATGCTTTTTTGATTGATTGATGTGTGGGGTTTAACGTCCCAAAACCATCATATGATTTTGAGAGACGCCGTAGTGGAGGGCTCCGGAAATTTCGACCACCTGGGGTTCTTTAACGTGCACCCAAATCTGAGCACACGGGCCTACAACATTTCCGCCTCCATCGGAAGAACTGATGTAGCTTTGACCTTTCCTGCAGACGTGGAGCAGCGGATTAATAAATGACAAAGGTACCGAAATTTTCCAAGGTACACCGTTTGAGTCAAGTATCGGCACTCCAAGAGGGGCAGTTCTAAGTGTCTGGCTAGCTGCTTTTATATATCTTTGAAGAGTTTGTACAACGGATGACTATAAGCTGTCCTGTACACCAAATGCAGTGAAAGTAACTCTCAGTATTGCAATGAGATGCTGATGATTGCAATGTGACGCAATGTGATGCTGCAATGCTATGTGATGCTGATACGACCACTGGGGGTGCCAATAAAAAATACTGGCTTTTAGAAAAGTTTAGCCTTGAACCGGAGATAATGCCGAAATCATGGAAACTATCAAGAGCATATGCTGCAACGACAGTTCATAAGGTACATATAGAGCAATGTCATCTGCATATACAATGACCTTTACGAGTTTTACCCGGTAGGGGTAAGCCTAGAATCTGCGGGTCACGTTCAACGGGCCTTATCAAGGGTTCTAATGCAAGGATGAATAGCACTGGGAAGAGCGGACACCCTTGACGAACCCCATGCGTGACTTCAAGTGCGTGACTCTCACGGGAATTTATGAAAAGGGTGCTTTCTGAATTAGTGCACATCGCGTGAGTGAGGTCAATGAACTTATCCCGGAATCCGAATGCAAGTAAAACATATCAAATCAAAAGCTTTCTCCTGCTCTAAAGAAACCAACAGTCCTTGCGCACATCAGATAGTGCACGGTGTGCTGAATGATGTCATACGTTAACCACGTATACGGGTGTGTATTTCTCGGCCCGGAACACAACAGACCAGGTGGGGAGGGATTAATGTTTGAAAAGATGGACTGATTTGGCGCACCAAATTGTTGGCTGTGAGCTTGTAATCTACATTGCATGGCAATAGGGCGCCAATCTCCAGGTCGCGTGGACATTTCTTCTTTCTTGGGATCTAGTGTTATAATATATATATTGCCTCTGTGGAAAGAGGTTGGAAGTGTGTATACTACCTCGGAAACCCTTGCGAATTACTAGTGTTGAGTGAAGGCCTGAAAGTCGCGCGTATACCCGCATCAGCTGGTGCGGTATAGTTTAGTGAGCAGGCAGGCGAGCCTGGTGGACGAAGCAAGCTCTGCATGC
>NW_023609397.1:0-20870 GCF_013339725.1 Rhipicephalus microplus | reverse complement strand
TGCTTTGTTGGTACAAAAGCTTTGGAATTGCACAAAACAGTCATTTGAATTGCTGGACATACTGTACTATTGTTTAGGCTTACCATAATTTGTGCTTTAAATTACCATCTGTATATTATTCATCATCCCTGCTTTATTGTGAGCTTACTACGAGCTAAAGGAGTCAATGCAGAGTAAGGGCGGTGATTTCACGGCAGTTAATAGAACCAGAAAGAAGATACAGAGCCACGGCACATGCACACACTATGCCGCACCTGAAAACGAAGTGCCGTACACAAGCTTCACGGACAAGGCCTCAGTTATTCATTAGTGTATAAACACTATTACATTCCCCTACCACTGTTTCAAGAACGAGTTAAGAGTTACTGATTGAGAAACATTTACAGGAAATGTTTCACATTGTTTCTCACATTGTGATGGCAGGATTAGGCACTATGGAAAGTAAACTTTCGTCTGGCCTGAAAAGGACAGATGCCATGAAATCAGTTGTTGGTGCCTTTAAGTTGCCTTCTTTGGTACCCAACAGGTTATGTGTAACATTAACATATCACTAAAAAATAGCCCATTTTGAGGACATACAAAGAATGTACATCAGTCGAGCAGGCCGGCCTTAGCGCCCACCTGTTTACAGATGTGGCACACTGGAGTAAAAAACAACCAAAAAACTCACAGCTTCTTTCTTGGCACTAGTTGTGAAAGTGCGCACCCCTACAAAGAGCTACATTTGTACCTCCATGCAAGTTCTGCAGGTGAAACATTCCAGTTGGCGCAAGTACCACCTGTGAAGAAGAAGATGTGCCTGCAGCGAGCAGCATCGCCAACGCCCGGCTCTCTCGGCTCGTGCTTCGGTTCGTTGCTGTGCCGATCGCTGGACGGTCGTTCACGCTGTCTCGTCGCTGTCTTTAACGACTAATAAACCTCCTCACATTTGGTGGAAGGTGCTGTTAATCCCCCTCGCTACACCCTGGAGCTGCGAAGCCGCACGCTACCACCTGTCATGACTACCAACGCCACTACATCGACGCCTCCGCTCCAGTTCAACTGCCCTGGCCATCCTACGCTACGGGAGCCGAAGGTCTTCAGCGGTGCAGATGGGACCGACGTCGAAGACTGGCCCGAGCACTACGAACTGGTGAGCGCCAACAATAAATGGGATGAAGCCGACAAGCTGGGCCACGTGATATTTTATCTCACTGGCGTCGCCGAATTGTGGTTTAATAACCACAAACACAACATCCCCACATGGAGCGTCTTCAAGACGTCATGTGCTGAAGTGTTCGGTCGGCCGGCTGTCCGCAAGCAGAGGGCAGAACAGCGCCTGCGCGTCCGCTCTCAGCAGACTGGCGAGACCTTTACCAGCTATATTGAGGACGTCGTCGACCTTTGTCGATGTGTGAATGACACCATGCCAGAATCTGACAAGGTGAAAAACATCATGAAGGGCATCGACGACGGTGCATTTCAAATGCTCTTGGCAAGGAATCCAAGCACAGTTTCTGAAGTCGTCAGCTTGTGTCAGAGCTACGACGAGTTGAAAAAGCAACGCACTCTGACTAGGCAGCCTAAGCCTGGTGGTGAGTCGCTGTCCAGTTTCGACTCCATGCCGGACAATTCACCATTGCTTCAGCAAGTCCGAGCCTTCGTCCGTGAGGAAGTCGCCCGCCAACTTTCCCTAGTGCCTTTTACTCACGAGACCACCACCCGTCTACCTGCCCCGCTTCGCACTGCTATATCGGAAGAGGTTGCACAAGCTGTTCCTCTTGCGCACTACGAGCCACCTCTACCTAGCCGTGGTCACTGCCCGCGCGGCGCACAGCCGGTAGGCGCTCCTGTCGCCTATCCGCCAGCCGTTCAGCCTGTGGCCGCGCCCCTAACGTATGCAGCGCAGCCTGTGGCTCCTCCTGTCGCCTTTTCGCAAGAGATGCAGCCCGTAGCCGCGCCGCTCACATATTCAGACGCTGTACGTAGGCTCCCGCAACCACCCTACACCACGCGCTCACAGCCCGCACACCCGGCTGCTTATACTGCACCTTGGGCGGCAGCACCAGTCGCCAATCCCTGGAGGACGCCCGATAACCGACCAATTTGCTACGCTTGCTTCACTCCCGGACACGTTGCTTGCTACTGCCGCCGTCGACCTCAGACGTTCGGCAACTATGCCCGGTCGTCGCATCCCGGCAGCCAACCCTTTGTCCAATACGGGCCCGTCTCGCCACCTCGCTATGCGCCTACTGACCACCTTGACTTCCAGCCGCAACGCGCACCCTCTCCTCGTCGGCGATCGCCCTCCCCCATGCGTCGCCGGCCCGGACCCTGCGACCAGGAAAACTAAGCAACGCAGTTCAAGAGGCAAGAACTGCGCCGTTTTCGAACTGTCTAAGCCCTCGCTCCTCTCCTGCTAACGTGGTCGCAGTAACTGTTGAAGGTTATTGTACTTTCGCCCTTGTGGACACTGGCGCCGCTGTTTCTGTTATTGCCGCTAATCTCTGCCGTTTATTACGCAAAGTAACGACGCCGCTTTCCGGACTGTCGCTTCACACCGCAAGCGCACAGCAGGTAACGCCTCTCGCAGCCTGTACTGCAAGAATCTCCATCGAAGGCATTCTTTACATCGTGGAGTTTATTGTTCTTCCTGTCTGTTCGCATGAAGTCATCATCGGGTGGGACTTCCTATCCCGCCACAATGCCGTCATAGACTGCGCGCGCGCCGAAGTTGAGTTTTCACCCTTGTGTGATGTCCCATTACTGGACGCTCCTCATCAGCCGCCGAAGTTGCTCGTTCACGAAGATACCAATATTCCGCCTGAAAATTGCGCCATTGTTCCCGTTTCATGCAACGCCTACACTGACGCTACAGTTCTTTTTATGCCTTCCGATATCTTCAAATGTCGTCGAGCTTTGCCGCTACCTTTCGCAACAATTGACCTTGCCGCCGGAAGAAGCAACATGTTCGTAAGCAATCTGCTTTTCACACCTGTCACATTGCTTGCGGGGGAATGTCTCGGCCGCGTGCAGGATCTCGACCCTTCGTATTTGTTTTATGTCCCGGACGACTACTTCGACCACCCAAAAGCACTGTCGGCACTCGGGGAGTCGTCCAATGATACGTTTTCCAGCGCCATCGCCGACACTCTCACCCCCACCGAACATGCCGACCTGCTGGATCTTCTGCATGAGTTCAGGAGTTCGTTCGATGTGTCGCAACCTCAACTGGGCCGCACATCACAAGTCAAACATCATGTTGACACCGGCCTACACCAGCCACTGCGTCAAAGACTATACCGTGTCTCCGCTGAAGAGCGCCGCGTCATCAACGATCAAGTCGAAGATATGCTTCATAGAGACGTCATTCGACCATCTCACAGTCCCTCGGCGTCTCCCGTCGTCCTGGTGCGTAAGAAAGACGGATCTATTCGATTTTGCGTGGACTATCGTCGTTTGAATAGGATAACCCGCAAGGACGTCTAACCTTTGCCGCGCATTGATGACGCCATTGACACCCTTCACGGAGCGGAATTTTTCTCGTCGCAAGATTTGCGGTTTGGCTACTGGCCGGTCCCAATGGCAGAAGCCGATCGCCAAAAAACGGCATTTATTACACCAGACGGACTATATGAATTGAACGTCATGCCCTTTGGGCTTTGTAACGCGCCTGTCACGTTTGAACGTCTTATGGATAATACGCTACGTGGCCTCAAATGGAATATGTGCCTCTGTTACCTCGACGATGTAGTGGTTTTCTCCCATGACTTTCCTACGCACCTCCTTCGCCTCAGGCACGTTGTGAGTTGCCTGACCAACGCTGGTCTCCAGCTTAACCTGAAAAAATGCCGCTTCGCTGCACGCGAGCTCGTCATCCTAGGCCACATCGTGTCCAAGCACGGCGTATTACCAGACCCAGCAAAACTTCGAGCAGTCGCAGAATTTCCCAAGCTGACGACCATGAAAGAACTTCGCAGTTTTGTAGGCCTATGCTCCTATTTCCGGCGCTTTGTTCGCAATTTTGCATCTATCATGTCACCGTTAACCCAGCTTCTTCGCAGTGACGTGAACCTCACCTCCTGGTCCCCTGCATGTGACGTTGCCTTCACTACTCTGCGCCGTCTGCTCACTTCCCCACCTATTCTTCGCCACTTCGACCCGACGGCTCCTACCGAAGTGCACACCGACGCCAGCGGCGTCGGGCTAGGCGCGGTCCTCGCTCAACGAAAGCCCAGCTATTCAGAATACGTTGTAGCCTACGCTAGCCGCACTCTGACGAAAGCCGAAACTAATTACAGCGTGACAGAAAAAGAGTTTTTGGCTCTGGTGTGGGCGCTTGGAAAGTTCCGGCCGTACTTATACGGCCGCCCGTTCGATCTAGTAACTGATCACCACGCGCTTTGCTGGCTCTCCACGTTGAAAGACCCTTCTGGCCGCCTTGCGCGATGGGCACTCCGCATCCAGGAGTACGAAATTCGCGTCGTATACCGCTGCGGACGCAAACACTCTGACGCTGATTCCCTGTCCCGCTCACCTATACCACCAGATCAGACGTGCGGAAACACTTGCCTCCAGACCTTGTCATCACTAAATCTCGACTCGATTGCCACCGAACAACGTCGTGACCCGTGGATCGCCTCTCTTATCGAATATTTATCTGGCACGCCCAACCTTCCAGTATCTCGATCCCTCCGACGTCAAGCTTTCCATTTCGCCATCCGCGATCAACTTCTTCATCGACGCAACTACGCTCCCGATGGCCGCCGGTGGTTGCTGGTCATTCCACGCACTTTACGATCGCAAGTATGTGCCTCCCTTCACGACGATGCGCAATGTGGCCACGCCGGAGTGTTCAAAACATATGAACGCCTTCGCCATCGCTACTACTGGCGCGGCATGTACAATTTTGTACGTAAATTCGTGCAGTGCTGTCCTGACTGCCAGCGACGTAAATCAACACTGCCACGTGCGACTGGCGCATTGCAGCCACTTCCATGCCCTGCCAAGCCATTTAATCGCGTCGGCGTTGACCTCTACGGTCCCCTTCCATTGACACCAGATGGTAATCGGTGGATTATAGTGGCGGTTGACCACCTGACACGCTACGCCGAAACAGCCGCTTTGCCGAGCGCTACAGCTCAGGATGTCGCCTCTTTCATTTTGCAACGCTTTATCCTTCGACATGGTGCACCTCGAGAGCTCCTTAGTGACAGAGGCCGCGCTTTCCTTTCCGAGGTCGTCGAAACTCTGCTTTCGGAATGCCACGTCATTCATCGGAAAACAACAGCATACCACCCGCAGACTAACGGACTAACGAAACGGTTCAACCGCACGCTAGGTGATATGCTCTCAATGTACGTGGCATCTGATCATAGCAACTGGGACCGTGTTCTCCCATACATCACGTTCGCGTATAACACCGCAATACAAACCACCACCGGATTCTCACCTTTCTTTCTTCTTTACGGACGTGAGCCTTCCCATACAATTGATACCCTATTTCCTTACCGTCCTGATGCTTCCGAGTGTCCACCTATCTCCGATGCTGCTAGACAAGCCGAACAGTGCCGCCAGCTCGCCCGTGCGTTCACCTCGGAAGAGCAACAACGCCAGAAAGAAACCCGTAGCACCTCTCTTCCGCATCCCAGCTATGCCCCAGGGTCTCTTGTGTGGCTTGCCATCCCATACCAAACACCGGGACTCTCCTCGAAACTTCTCCCCCGGTACGAGGGGCCTTACACCGTTTTGGAGAAAATATCTTCGGTTAATTTTCTAATTGAACCAGTTTCCCGATCGGACGACATGCGCCGGCGTTCACGTGACATCGTCCATGTTTCCCGACTGAAGCCGTATCATGAGCCTCTGCCTGAAACTTCTCAAGTCGCCAGGATGGCTCCTTTTTCAGCGGGGGTGATTGTGAAGAAGAAGATGTGCCTGCAGCGAGCAGCATCGCCAACGCCTGGCTCTTTCGGCTCGTGCTTCGGTTCGTTGCTGTGCCGATCGCTGGACGGTTGTTCACGCTGTCTCGTCGCTGTCTTTAACGACTAATAAACCTCCTCACACACCAAATAGTTGCCCTTAGATAGAGAGCTAAGCTCGAACGCACACATATACCCTCCATCAATTAAAGCCTTGCTTGGAGAATCTAGTGGTATTGTACAGGGTATAAACACTATAATGAAATGTGGCTCCCTATGAGAAAAGATGTGCATCCCTTTTTCCACTGCTGAGCGATGTGGTAAGTGCATCAATGGTCTCCATTTTTTCAAAGCAGCCAGGATACTCAACAGCTTGTTAGTAACATTATTAGCACTACACAATTTCTTATTCTCTTAAACTCCTGTCCCTTTTATGAGAAACCTGAGATGCACAAGAACTAAATTTTTGGGCTTGGTTATGGGCTTGATATTTTCACTATTGCATTCATGTGAGGTAATTGCCAACATAATATTTTCATTTAAGCAGACTAGTTATAAGTGAAGTTGGTTGCTGCTTATTAGTGAAACTCTTCCTGAAAATAACTCTAGTCAGTTGTAGATAAAAATAACACCTTTGTTAAAGTGTTTGAGCACATGCTGAATAGCAGCACGGTTCGCACTTGAAAACACCACTCACACCTAAGGAATGTGCTAGTATGCTTGATTAGCGCCTTTGTATAACTTTGCATATGCACACTAAAAAAATCACATTTTTACTGTTGAGTGTGCCACTAGCCATAATTGTAAAATGTGGTGCTTTACATAACCACAACACTAAAACTGAGCAAAATGCACCACTTCTATTCAAGATTGAAATAAGCAAATGTCCCAGGAATTTGAAGAAAACTGTGACCTTTCCTCGCATTGAAAAAAAATTAATGTTGACTTGTAAAAACATAGAAAAACATATAATCAAGATAGGACAGACCATAAAATAAATGTGCTTAAAATATAAGGCAAAATACATTGGACAGTTATTGTAAAAATAAAAACATCTGTCACTGAAAAGATGTGAGGAAATAGAAAGGTATACTATATTTCAACATTCTCTTCAAAAAACTCTTCTAAAAATTAAATTATTCACTTGCTTAGAGCAATGAAACCTGTTCAAAATATTAACGACATATATTCAATGGCTGACCCATATTTTTCTAACGTGAAAGCCCTTTTTGATATTTTTCATGTCCCTCAGGTCCACCCACATAAGGTAACAACAAAGAAATGAGTCAGCATCAAGAATTCATATACAGTTGACTCTCGTTACCTCAAACTCAGAGACCTCTGAATTTAGTTTGATTAATCAAAAGGTTTAAATTATCAGAAATTCTCAGGTATAAGACTCTGGGCGAGGTGACCACACATTACAATTAGGCATTGATTTTATCGAATTTACAAATTTTTAAAGCATTCTTCAAAAACTAACTGCACGCAATGAACAAAAAGCAAAGGTGTACGGTCCACAAGTTTATTGGCCATTTACTGCTAATCAGACCTTTCAAAGGAATCATGAATTGCCAACAGCTTCCTTGCTATATGTGTCTTCAGCACAAAGCACTCCATACTATTTGAGAAGCATCAGAGTTTACTGTGCACGTGCTTCGCTTGAAACTATTTTTTTTTACTAGCAAAGCCTTCCCCTTTGCAGGCCTGAGGTGCTTATTTCTCATTTTCAGACTGTCAGAAATATAAGCACGCAAATTTTTAAATAGGAGTGGGAAAGCAGCAGATATTTCCTGGTACGGAAGTGTAAAAAATATGAATTAACCGAATGACAGAGTCTGAATTAAGAGGTTTTTAAATACATTGAAAGAATAGAGGGCCAACCGAAAAATTGGATTCTGTTTTGATTTACCGAAAGTATGAATTATCAGAGTTTGAATTATCGCAAATCTACTGTACAAGAGTAGTCTAATGCAACTCACCAACAGGAACTGAGGTTGTACTTTTAAAGTCAACGTGATTTTCTTATGCAATTAACATTGAAGTACAGCAATCCAGGGTTTTATAACAAAATATGTGCGCTGCCAGGATTAGTCATGCCTATTTCTTTTACAGGTATGAGGCCATGAAACATCAACACAAATGAATGGTGAAAGAAAGGATTATCAAATACTGTACTTTAAAAGCATGTACAGCCACAACCACGTCTGTGTAGAGCGCTCGAGCAGCCAGTTTTTGCTCTGCGGGCCGAAACCTTGAGGCAGTTTCGGCTTCTGAAGTAGTGTATCAAGAGCATGCACGGCCTAGATGTCAGAGCCTGATAATACCCCAAAGTATCCCCCGCAGAACAACAACCGACTGTCAGCCTTTTGAGTTTGCAAGGTGCACTGATTCTAAGAGGCACTTTGGGCATCAGCTTTTACAGTTTTGGCTTTCTTATCAAATGTAACATCTTCATAAATTTTTCATTTAGGAACAAGAGGCAGAACAGAACTGAGTAAATACGGCATTTTCAACAGAACCTTAATGCAAAATTTATGTACTTCTCACATAATTCCAGCAGTCTAAAACATGCCAATGTTTATTACAAATACTCACATCTGCTTGTGGCTTCAACTTCCTGCTCAGCTTGATTTTCGCCTTGTTATGAACAGGTGTGTCCGGCTCCAAATCAATGAAGTCATACACCTCCTCATCATACATCTGAATCTATACGATATATTTCAGTTGTAGGTCAGTAAGAAGCTTCTGACAACACACAATGCAATAATTTTTCACTTCTGAAGGCTACAGCTTGCTGCCAGAAGCTTCAGAATAGATTAATTAAAACTAATATGCAAAAATGAATATAAGCTAGTGCCCCAAATCAATTCCTTGCTATGCATATTGGTCGTGTATGCAGTAAAGTTTGCTAGATAATACTTCTGATCTTAGCTGCAGCAAAGTGGTGCACACGCATTTTGGACTACACATGAGAGATATATTAGCACAAAATTAAATAATGCCTGTATACGATTAACAAGAAGCATTAGAAAAACAACAAAGAAGAAACACACGCTTCTTCTTTCTAGTCGTTTTTTGAGCTGCTGCTTGTACTCGCATCATGAACCGATTCGCCCTAACCTACGAGTGTGTGTAGCCTGTGTAGATAGGTGCTTTTTTTTTTTTCTGGTCAACTTACTAAAAAAAAGCTAGCGGCATAACTCTGTCACCTCAGCAGGATTATTTGAAAATCACGACACTATCCTAAGGAGAAATCGCAGTATGGTATTAATGTAGAAAGCTTCACTATCTAGGTCTAGTGGCTAAGGTACTCGGCTGCTGACCCGCAGGTCGCGGGTTCGATTCCCGGCTGCGGCGGCTGCATTTCCGATGGAGGCGGAAATGTTGTAGGCCCGTGTACTCAGATTTGGGTGCATGTTAAAGAACCCCAGGTGGTCAAAATTTCCGGAGTCCTCCACTACGGCGTCTCTCATAATCAAATGGTGGTTTTGGGACGTTAAACCCCACAAATCAATCAATCAAGCTTCACTATCTAGAAACTATTCATGAGGGGAAAGGGGCATGTTCTGAAAGCTTAGACGAGCCTAATCAATAACGCATCATAGCCATGCAAGAATTGTGTGTATACCAGCACTTTCTAGACAAGTACCCAAAATTTCTGGCGGGATGCACACACGCATCAACGCGTTGATTTAAATGCATTCACGCCCTAGATTATCTTTATCTGTTTCTCGAAGCGCCGCTTTCTTATATGGCTTTTTCGAGTTGTAATTCACTGTATTCCAAGGCATTGCATGGGCGCGATAAATTAATACAGACCACAGCAATGAAAAATAACTTCACCACTGAGGTGCCTTTATTTTCCGGCAGGAACTCATAATACTGGGTTTAGTAGTAAAAATAACAGCAGGGTCCTCCACTCGGCGGTCCAATAAATTGCAACAAAGGGCGACTGGTTGGGTTACGCGAGGCCTTTTTGGCCGCGGTCGAGTCGGCAGCTAAATTTCTTAAAGGCGAGCGGGGATTGATCGCTATTGAAAGTGTTGGCGCGGCACCGTGATATTAAGCTGCGAACACCAAGGTACTTACCAACGTGTCGTCGGAGACAGAAGTCAGTGACGACAGTGCCAAGAACAGCTCGTCCTGTAGCCCAGTCTGCAGCTTCACTTTCTTCTTTTGGCCGTCCTCGAGAATGACGACGCAAGCAACGCTGGATTCCATAGATCGCCGCGGTTATACGAAACGCTTTTGATGATATGTACTGCGAAATTCGTATGTCGCGGCCCGGAGCTCACATGTGCTCATCAAAACAACACACCTATTGGCGCCAACTGGCGCTGAGGACTGCTGCGGGAACCAGGCTGCACACGCATAATAAAAACTGTAAAATAAAGTGCGCAAGTGGCTGCTGGCATTGACTTGTGAAAACTATCGGCAGAAGTAACAACTCATAAACATCGCTCTGTAACTCATGTTTAAGCCGTGTTAGATATAAAAAAAATGTGTATTGTACAACAAACTCAGATCAATCGTATGCAACATAAACAATATTAGGCCTAATGAGAACGTACAGATAGTACAGACAAGTTGAATGTAGTTGTATTACTTGTAGTGATAATTAACTTCTGCATTTGGTGTTCACAGCACTTCCACCATGATGCTTTGTTCACGTTTATGAATGTATATACACCGTAGCTGATGTACCCAGTGCGCGTGGCTATTATTTGTTCTCAGATCATTCATAGTCGTTACATCAATGGTTATTCTTCTTTTAAAATTGTCGATGAAGATGAAAATTCAGGGAAAAAAAGGATCATATGGCACGGCCAAATGGCACTGCCATGTTCAATATTTTACACAAAAGTTTTATGCAGCTTCCCTCTCACATGCATTTCACTCCACAACTTCAAGAAGTGGAGAAACCATGTGAAACCTTGAAACCGACAGCATCTGTGACATGCTTGGAGGGACCAGTACTAGTTCGCAATGTACACAACTGTGCAGATAGTATCCGAAAGAGTGCCAGTACCATGCACATTATTTGATTTCTATACTTCGCATGGGGCTTCTAAAAATTAGTTTGCATTTCCGTAACTCCAAACTTTAAAGCCTCCGGGCATCTGCCTGTCTAATTTAGTTGTTTTTAAAAGTAAAACAGAACACATGAGCTGTCACCAGTATGTTCAATCAGAAAAGTGGTTCTTTATTTGTAAATGGAAATGATAGCACTATCCTCTAGTACATTGTTCTATAAAAATAAAGAACCACTTGTCTGATAGAGTGTGCCAGCATTCACTTTTGTGTAGCTTGGCCACAGCTTGTGTGCTCTGTTCTACTTTTGAAACACCTGCACATAACATTGTAAGGTATTGATATTTCAACCTTCTTTCATTCCAGATGGATGCAAAGAATACATGTACATGTATCCGCTGCCAGCACCGGACACATTCTTTGGCTGCCCTTTTCGGCATTTTTGTGCCTCGCATGGCACAGAGGACGGCTGGAGTTGCAACTTGGAGGGGTGCATGAGAAAGTACACACTTTATAGTTCATTTCACAAACATGTCACCCGCCATCACCAGCATTTGTTCTCCTCAAGCATCCACGAAAAATCTGTGGACCTGCTGCTGCCTGACACACATGATGGAGTGGGTGAGACCATCGAAGAATTCATTGAGGAAACCATCGAGGAAGGCAGTGCTGAGCCTGGTAATAATATTGTTAGTGCCAGTGATCAGTGCGTCATGCATTTGTCTTCTCTACTTTTAAAATGGCAGGAGGACAGGCAACTGCCGGAAAGCACGATAAATGAAATAGCTAATAATTTAACCAATTTCACCACCCTTTGTAAAGAATCACTAAATTCAGATCCACTGATGCAGCTCAGCAGCAAATTGGGTTGGGAGAACCATTGGAAAAGTGTTTTCGACTTTGTGCCCTCTAAGATTATAAATCTGTCTAGGCAATGTAGGTGTGACAACTTTGAATATGTTTCAATATTAGAAACAATCAGAGCTGTTGCAAGAGCTCGTAATTTATTTCGAAAAATCGAAGAAGGCCACTCAACCCTTCTATGCGATATATGTGATGGCACATATTATCAAGGACACAGCGTCTCCAAAAATGCCAGCAGGAATAAGCAAATTGCTCTGCAACTATATTTTGATGACCTTGAAATTTGTAACCCCCTGGGCAGTAAACGAGGAAAGCACAAGCTCTTGGCTGGATATTTGACCATCCTGAACTTTCCAGCAGAGTTTCGGTCTAGGACAACTTACGAATACCTAGTCTTTCTTGCAAAAAGCTCCCTTGTAGCCAAGTACTCTTTGCATGAAGTTCTCCGGCCAGTCGTTCAATATCTCCAGACACTTGAAGAAGTTGGCATTGAACTGAATGGCGAAGTAGTGAAGGTGTCGCTTTTGTTCGTGTGAGGGGACAATCTGCATAGCCATCAAATTGGTGGCTTTCGTGAATGTTTTCCATCTGGGTCTATCTGCCCTTACTGTCTGGCAACGAAAGCAGAAATTAATGAAAAGTGGCATGAAGAGGACTTCAGCATTCGAAATAAGCAGACACATGATCGTCACATCCAGCTGATTCAGCAGGACCCAAGCCTTTGCAGCATTTACAGCATAACGGGTAAAAGCTGCCCGAGTTCTTTGGAATCGTTTGATGTGACTCAAGGACTGCCACCCGACGTCATGCTTGATATTTTTGAAGGAGTAATACCATTCGTAATGAAGCAAGTCATTCGGCAGATTATAAGAGATGATATTCTGACCCTTGAAGAGTTAAATGAGAGACTTGCTGCATTCCCCTTTCGAGGACCAGACAAGAAGTCCAGGTTGCCTCCTCTAAAACGGCAGGCAATTTTCGGAACAACCACCATCAAGGGGTCAGCCGCAAAAAAGTTATGTTTTTTTCGTTTTGTTTTTTTTCTTGTCGGTGACATTGTCCCAAAAGGAAATGCTGCGTATGAAGTCTACCTTGCATTGCGTACTGTGGTAGATATAGTTCTGGATCCCCAAGTATGTCACAGCGCGTGTGCTTATTTGAAAGTGCTCATTGAAGACTTCTATTATGCCTTTAAAGAGACTTTTAATACAGTAAACATAATACGAAAGATACACTATTTAGTTCATTACCCTAGATTTATGCTTTTGTATGGCCCTCTGTCAAAGCTCTCTTGCATACGCTTTGAGGCCAAACACCAATTTTTCAAATCACTTTCTTGAAAAACCCGCAACTTTAAGAACACTTGCTCAACACTTTGTCGCCGACACCAAATGAAGTGCATGTATGCATTGTCTCACCCTTGGATTTACCGACTTTTGTAGGAAGCAAAAAAGTGGATGTTAACACATTGCCTGACCTCTTGCATGATAGGCTCCAGGAACTTGGTTTAGATTTGAAGGGCGTGCATTGTGTGACCTCAATTACTGTTGCTGAAAGAACACTCTGTGTAGGTTGTGTGATACCCATCCATGTAGCAAGTGATGACTTGCCACATTTTGCCAAAGTGACATTGATAGTTTTGTGTGACCTGAAGCTGTTTGTGGTTGCCTCACTACTCAACACAAGGTATTTTGATAATCATTACCATGCTTTTGCTGTAGAGGACACAACTCACAATGTTATCATCGAAGATGGTAATCACTGTGAGGAGTTTTTTAAACTGCTGTACGTGTACAAAAAGAAAAATTTTAACTTTATCAGCCCTCACTCTGCTTTCTTCACTGCTGCAGACTAGTAACTCCTGGCATTATGTTTAGCTACCAGAAATTCTTCAGCACTTTTCATCTCTGAGCTTAGTAAATTTTGTAATGTTTGCGTGAGCATTGCATTGGATATGCTCACTATTCACATTTCTGGAGGTAGTCATACATTAAAGCTCAGTGCTTGTTGCGAATCAAGCAAAATTTATACAGTTGAGCACCATTTTTATGTAGATTAGTCCTGATAATTCTAACTGCCCTGTATGTTTTATGATTTAAATGAGTGCTGCATCAATATTACAATTTTCTATTGTGTGCTTCGCTATGCCTTTTTTTCCAGAAATTGAGTCCACTGGTGGTTCTCTGGTGGTTACTGAATGAAATTTTTTGTTGCCTAGACTTTTAGTATAATTAAAATATTGGGCCCTCAAATCGATGGAGACAACCTTCATTCGATGCAGAAACTACAAGAAATGATATAATTTGATGCATTTTTCACATACTACCATGTCTAGCAGTCGAGCCACAAATCAGAGCAGGTGGCACTTGATGACATCACAAACGCCCAAAATGGGCCAGCCAACAACGCCAGCCCTTGCCTGCGTCTCTCAGCTTGCTCATTTCTCTCTGCGGTTCTCAGAACTGGTATGAACAGCACCAGCGGCATGCATTCCGACGCATTAGTCCTCAGAGCATGTAATCTCCTCTGCCTTGATTTCCTTCACCCTTTGATTAAGTCTACGTGCAACGACCACTGTGCCTTCAAAGACAGGCCTACACTTTCAACCTCGCACGTGAATACTAAAGTGCCCAGATGCCATCGCTTGGATGTTGTAATGGTGCTCACAGAGCCTGTCATTCAGGCAGTGTTCGGTTTGGCGCACGTGCCTCCTGCTACACATTGAAGGGATAGCATACGCAATGCATTTAACCTAAGGCACAAGCTTATGCCTATGGTCTGTGTAGCAGCTTCATTTCTTGTACACCCGAGAAGTCTACCTGCACGTGCCAAAGAGCTTGTCAGGGACCGAAAAAACCACCTAAACTCTAGTCGTTTCAGCTATCTTCTTTAGCCTGTGTGAGGTGCTATGCACATATATAATCACAACTGTTTTACTCCTTGATTCTTCGATCTGGCTTGGTGCTCTTAGGGCGTAAGATCCCATCCCTCACATAAACTAAGCATGGCTTGGGCCACAAATTATAACATGTCTTGAGCAAAACCTGTGACCCTTAAATTGGGAAACTTGCTCCAAAAATGCATCTTTTCTTCAACTTTGTGATGACACAATTTGCACAGAGCATTATGCAAGGCTGAATGTGCAATTGTACTCTTCACCAGCTCCGAGTTCCCAGATGATAATGGCAGCAATGACTTTCAAGCGTGGGGCTGATAGCACCAACTAGAGTGCTATCTGAAAGAAATCGGTATTGGTAGAACACTAGTGACTTGGATAAAAGAACGCTTGGGTAACCGAACACAGACAGTATATTTAAATGACAGCTCGTCACGTCCACTTCAAGTGTTCTCGGGTGCTCCACAGGGTTCGGTATTGGGCCCTTTGTTATTTCTGATATATATCCACAATATCTTTTTAGTGGTTGAACACACAGTACGAGTAAAACGTTTTGCAGATGGCTGCTTAGTTTATTCCAATCTAATCAGCAAGCACAATCAAGTTGGAATTAGTCATTGCTTGGAAAAATTCAGCCATTGGTGTAACTTATGAGATATGAAAGTAAACTACAAAAAATCAACATGTACACATATGATTAAAAAAACAGGCGTTATGCACTTTCAATATTCTATCGACGAGAATTTACTCCTCTATGCTAACCAATTTAAATATTTAGGAGTCACTCTTACTCAAAATTCGGCATGACATACACACATAGACAATGTGTGCTTGAAAGCGAACCAGAGACTAGGTTTCTTAAGACAAAAACTACATCAAACTACGCGACATATAAAACTTGTAGCTTACAAAACCTTTGTTAGACCACTACTAGAATATGCCTCAGTCATGTGGAATCCTCATCAAGACAGCCTGAAAACAAAATTGGAAAAAGTTCAACGTCGTGCCGTTCGCTTCTTATGCACGAATTACCACCGGTTAGCAGTTAGATTCTGTCACACAGATGTTGGAGTCCTGTGAACTGAAATCGCTTGAGGCACGAAGACTAAAGAACCGGTTGAAAGCTCTTTTCAGGATACTGCAAGGACAACTAAAAATTAACAATGATTTGTACTTAAAAGTGCCAGGGAAACGAAGCACTCAGGTTAATCACAACATTATTTTAGTACCGTACTCTTGTCGGAGTGATGTGTTTCAGTATTTTTTTTCCAGCTGCAATTGAACTTTGCAATGCATTGCCAGGCATTGTAGTAAATTCAAGCGATCTTTGCGAATTTGAAAAATTGTTGAAAATGTATTTGAGTGATGGAGCTGCCAGATTATAAGCCTGCATGTTTCCTTGGTTTGAGTTTCTTTGTTTTCTTTCTCCCAGCTGTGTTTAAGCCTTGTAATGCGTAGCCAGGCATTGATGTAAATGCAGGCAATGTTTGTCTGTTTGATAAAGTGTTACACATGTATTAATTGATTGCACTACCACCTGGCATAGATGTATATTGATTGGTCTGTATTTGGTTGTAAACCTTTCTGTAAGAGCCCTCAAGAGAGTGCTGACAGTATTATGAAATAAATAACTGAAAAAATCAACAGCCTAAAGTCCAAAAAAACTTCATTAAGCCACATCCTGGAAGCTGGTGCCTAAATGTCGTACTGCATGTGGGTGGCATAACTTTTTTTTAACCAGGCACTTTTTTATGTATGTTAGTTTATATACTGCACCCTGGTTTCTATTTTCCTTTTTTTATTTGCTTGGTTCTTATTGTCTGTGTGTATATATATGTATATATGTTAGCACTTTTCAAATACATTTTCACATCTACCTGGTCTTCTCTTTGTGCTCTGTACCATTATAGATTGCTCGTTTCAATTTGCTCAACTAGCAACCCTTTTGCATAGATTTATTTTTGTCATTATTAGTTTATCACATATTTTACCAGTCTCATGAACAGCCTAAGAGATTTGTTTCATCTTCATAAATTGCATTTACTTGTAACTAGAATTATGGGCTTGCAATGTTTTTGCATGTTCATCTTCTTGCCCACAGCCTTTTCTGGCTGATGTTCTGTTGCCTCTGATGTTATGGCTTATGTCTTCATTCCTAAAGATCCCTGGTGTCTCCAGACAGTAATGTACTGCACCTTTTCGTTTCCATCATTGCTTGCTCTTGTGTATGTGGTCATGCCTGTGAAATGCAGTGTGGTATACAGTAAAATGCCCATGTAGAAACTATTGTTGAACACTTATGACTCTTCATTTTAGATATCTCTGCATTATCTACATTGAAAACTTCAATGAACACAATGGACAGAATAGAGCAGTTAAGCATTGTGAGATGGAGGAAAAAGCTGGTCCACAGCATATTGAGACAGCATTTGCCAAAAAAAAGCACTTTTCTCTTTCACACCAGTATTACTTGTTGAGTGGGCAAACACAGCTGACGTGATGCCATCGAGATTAACGGCATGCTGGGCTGTGAGATTATGGAGTTGGGAGATTGGGAGATATAGATAGGTTTCTGTCCCTGTATGATTGCGCTGCTGGTTTATTATGAAGTACAACCAACTGGCCCAAGTTAGTCTTGTTATAGCTTGGACGTTTACACTCGCATGTGATTTTCAGCATGCCCCTGCACTTGCCTACTGTTCTGTCATGGCCCTGGAACAAGAGTAAAACACATCATCATTATTTGTGTTCCCTTAATGTTAGCATTCTCTTGCAGGCCTATTGCTGTGATTCTTTCTCAGACAACAATTCCCTGATCGAGAATGATAAATTTGCTTTGTTGAACTAGCAAATTAGCTGTAGTAGACTCCACTGTAGTTGCATTCATCACACAGACCAACCAGGCCATATATTGTGCTTCTTGTACTGGCTATTTCATAGTATAACATTCATTGCAGTGGTGTTTGACTGTACATACCATGAAGTACCTGACAGTTCTTACCTCATGTCCACTGAATATTGTGTTAATCTGTGCTCTGTTGAGAGTTGAGAGCAGCCTGGCTCTCCGCTGTCAAAAGATCCCCCTCCAGGTAATGGCATTGCTGCGTCATTGTGACGATTTAGGTGATAAACTTTGTGCTGCACTCACGCAAGCAATTGCAAAGCATGTCACAAAGTGGCAGCGACATCTAGCGGCTCAGAGACACCAGTGGCTGGGGGGAGATCCTTTCACAGCAAAAAGTTGCATTGCTCTCGACTTGTAACTGAGAATACGTATGAACGCTTGTACGGTCAAAGCAGCAAAAACCAAGATAACTGCCAAGAAAAAGTTTCGAAGCAGTGCTATGGTTCCCGACACATGGTGCCACTCGGCAACTTCGATCTTCCTGGTCGTGGGGTAGGAATCATTGCTTAGGTATGCTTGGCCGTGGTGCAAAATATACTTCATGGAAAAGGTGGCAATGAGAAATGTATTTTTGTTACAGTTAAGCATGCCTAAGAAATAAAATGTAAGCACCATCTTGTCTTAAAAGAAATCTTTTTTTGAAAGAGTCGCTGTGCCGCTGGCACGTTGTACCTGGGAGCTAGTGGATTGCCCTTATGAGTCTTGTAATGGTGGCACTATAGTGAATATTTGGCTAATGCTGGAACCATAGGTCGACAAAAAATTGTGAAACTCACTCAGACTTGCTCATACTCAAACTCAGACTTGCTCACTCAGACTCAGACTAACAGCTGCATCTGAGTTTGAGTGAGACGACTCATGAGTGAGTTCGCCGAGGTATTGCTAGAATATTGGGAGGGTCCGGCCCTCAAGGTATAGTTTTCACAACTGAAGTTTCAGAAATGCCAATACTCTGTGCTTGGGCAAAACTAGAATCTTCCACGGTAGAATCTTGGTGTGAAACTCTCATTACCAGAGGCATTGCAGCAGACAACACTATTTACATTCTTACAGAATTGTACCCTGTGAGCCTCACATCACCCTTGAGCGCTGTCACAATGGCATTTGTACAATATTTGGACGCCAGATATTATGTGAAATCATGTCAAATGGAAAGGAATTAAGCCCAGGAAAGTATAATTTGTTTAAAATAACAAACCAATTAGACCACCTGAAGTAAGTGTACAAGAGAAGAAGCTCGTTCAGATCAACAATAATAAAACAAGAACACTGGTCGATGAAACCAATGAACATGTGTTCCCAGAGATCTGTCTTGGTGCCACCATGGAGTTGATAAGTGCACAGTGTATCATGCAGAAACACATTTATGCTCAAAGAGAAAGACCGGATTTTTCGTTGCCAGCATGCCTTGCTTTTCATGAAAACCTACCTAGCCCTTTTGATGAAATAAATGCTTACTGGGCACCAAGCATGTCCTTCGATGAATGCAAGGAACTTAATATGCAGTAAATTAAGTACAAAAAAATGTAATTGTAAACACATTTCACAGAGATCTGTCTTACTGAATGAATATTATACGAATAAAACAAACTCTCCAGCCGCTTCTTCGTTTTAGGTTTTTAAAGGCGAAAATTAAAAACTAGCCCTACGTTTCGAGACCCATTCAGTCTCTTCATGAGGGGGTAACTGTCCAGCTGGTTCTAAAGCTAGCGTATTTTTTTAGTAATTTTCCTCCTTTCCACAGTTATTCTTCCCGCTCTCCTTGTTGCTGCTTTGTTTCCTCTATTGGTTTCAGAGACCGTGAACATACACACTTGGCTAGGTTCCAGTTGAGGGGTTGATATTTCCACGTGTCATTTGGATGTGCCAAGACTTAGAACTGCCATTTAGTGTGGCTACCTTCTGTGTCGATGACCCGAGCATTGTCGAAGTTTTTAATTTTAATATTAGAAACAGACTAAAAAATGGCAGGAGAATGTTTTTTTTTCTTAAGAATGTGGCTGTTTCTTAAACGGGTGTCTGATAAGGTGAATTTTGTGAGGCTGTTGTGTTGTTAGCCAGCACTCAACTTCAAGTAACTTTCTCCTCCACCAGTTCTGCAAGCAGTTTTTGTGATATAGTTTAAATTATTTGCACCTTTTTTATCAAACAGAGAATAGTAATTTAGGACTCCACACTTCAGTAGTTTCCACAGATTTACAGGATATGCTTTCTGCAAGCACAGCATACCCACTCTGCAACGTCAAAACATGAACCTCTATGGCATTTACATATGATTGGTGCTTCGAAAGTTCAGTTATTCAAGCTATCAGTAGAGCACCAGTTCACTGATTCTGTAGTCCTTGTCTAATCTGTGTTAAATAATAGTGGGTACATGACATGACATCGTGTACAATTTACATATTATTACAACTGCAATGATTGGTATGGTCACAAAAATTTCCCCTTTTTGTTTACTTTTGGAATATACCTTTTTAGTAAAATTTAGGTATGTTTCACATTTTTGAGCTGTTTCTCTGGCTATGCAGTTTGTGACTGCTGCCCAGTTTGTTCACTAGTGGTTATAAAGTGCTGCTAATTGGTAAATAAAATAGGCAGTAAACAGGCTTTTATTTCAGCTTTATGCTAAGCAAGTATGTCCATCATAGTTCTGAATAAAACGATGTTATTTGCTGGAGGAAACATCCACATGTTATGTCAAATCAAAGTCATCTTCAAAGCACAACGATCTCTTAATAGATTAGTTAATTATATATAAATAATTCTTCCATTTGTCCATTCAGTATTGCCTCTACGTGTGCCTACTCATCATTTTTTCTCAGGAAAGTGCATGTTCTACTACAATTCCTGCATTAAACCGATCAAGCTAAATTACACTACTTGTTCTACAGCAGTAACTGGGCATCGCCAATAAATAAGGTTTTGCATGACATTGATTTTGACCTGCATGCATTCTTGGCAGCACTGAAGATGAAACAAAACGAGGCAAAATAAAGAAAAAGAATCGATAATAATTGCAACAGTACAGCAGTATATATTAAATGTGTATATGCAGGCATGAATTAATGCATAACATGCTAGGAACATTTACAATATTTCCATGCTGGCATCACATTCTTCCTTTGTGACAGCTTCCCCTTTGATATGCATTGTTAGAATGAAACACATTCACAATTGCCCCGTGCGATCTAGTCCATGTTATATTACTAGATGCTACATAAAAGTGCTGCACCATTGCAGTGCACCATAGATTCAGTTGATTATGTCCTGA
>NW_023609396.1:0-13640 GCF_013339725.1 Rhipicephalus microplus | reverse complement strand
GGAGGAGACTGAGAATATGAAGAAGACACAAAGGAAACAAAAAGGGGGAGACGTTTGCGGAGTTGTGGAGTCCTCGGCTGTGGGCGATAGGCAAGCGGCAGGCATGCAATACCCACGCAACACCCTCTTTTATAAAAACAGCGTTCGCTGCGTGCACCTCAGCTTTGCGCGTATTGCTGCAGGAGGTGCAGCGGGCGCTTCGAACTGCTACAGTTGTCGCGTTGCGCACAATCATGAATTGGACTTGTGCACTGTCGTGGCACCGGCTGAGAATTTATTTCTTAATGAAATTTGCTCTTTATATCCCATAACGGGGAAATTTTTCACCTTACTACAATGATGTTTTGAATACATTTGCTTCTATGTAGACCTTGAACTGAAATTACAATTTGCTCATTATGTTCATTATTTTGTTTTAACTTGTCTCTTTATAACGAGGCCTAGCTGTAGTGACTTTTCGAAGTGCCCAAGAGGGTGAATGTCGCGGGGCATTGGAGGCCGAGGTACGGCCTCTCGCCTGTATGAACACGATTGTGCCGTATAAGTTCACCTGAACTTATGATCTGCAAAACTTGAAGCTGAACTCTTTTATGCAATTGTGTGTCAGTTTGTGATGGGAAAGGATGCATATAGCGGTGACCCTCTTTCCACATAAATCGCATTTGTGACGTCGTTCACCAGTGTGGTCCTCACAGTGCGCATTTATCAAGCTCATACTCGCAAATCTAGCTGGACACAGACGGCACACGTAGGGCCTCTCACCGGTGTGCGTGTGGAAACCACCATGCAGGTCTCCTCTCCAAAAAAATCCTTTTGTCACCCGCATGGCAGTCACATTTTTGCACGTGAATGAGTCAGCGTGTGGTGATTTACGGGCAATTCTAGTCAACACATATCGCACTGATGCAATCATTCACCTGTATTTGTCAGGATATGCATCTTAGTCTCTGATTTGTCATGAAGGTAGCAGGGCACAACAAATAATCAAAAGCCCTTTCGCCGGCGTGTGTGTCTGTGGACGATGAGGCTCCGTTTCTGCATGAATTGGTTTCGGCATACACCATAAGTATTGCGTTTTATGCCTGCGTGCATTTGCATGTGCTTTTGGAGCTCCCTCTTTCTTTTAAAAACATTTTGACAGGGGCTGGACCGTGTGGGTGGCCTGGTCGAGGATTTCCTGTCCGCATGCGACCCCTTACTATTGCCAGGAACCCTGCAATTGAGGGAAATATGCAGTGAGCATAGCATAACTTTTATAAATGGCTGGAGCTTTTTATGTCATCTGTGAAATACATGAATCGGCAGAGATTTCTATGTACATGACAGTTAGCTGTACAAATAAAATATATGATTGCATGTCAGGGTTGGCAAAACTATTTCACAAGATATTTTGTGCCGTAACTTGATCGCCCTAAAATAACGGATATATATACATCAAAGGTATACTTGGGAATAGGCATATCGAACTAAAAAAACAAAAACAAAAACAATCAACCAGTGTACCTGTGGACGATCAGGCTCCATTTTTGCACGAAATGTTTTCAGCACACTCCACTAGTCTGGCGTTGCATGCCTGTGTGAATTAGCTTGTGCTTTCAGAGCCCCCTTTTTGTTTTGAAAACATTTTGACAGGAGTCAGATTGTGTGGGTGGCATGGTCGAGGGTTTCCTGTCTACTACTTAAAGGGCCGAAAGTTTCCGTCTGCATGCTGCTTATTAAAGGGCCACTCACCAGGTTTGACAATTTCGAGCTGAGAAGTTGTCACAGGTCCCGTTAATTAGGGAGGCGATCGCCGGGCTAATTTTAAGGGCCGAAGTATCGGCCCCCCGAACCGCACCACGAAAGCGTGGACAATTTGGAAGTGGTCCTATTTGGCGCGCCAGCGGACGCCGGCTGTGGCCCAAAGAACAAGTCAGAGCCGAGAGTTGATAAACAAAACAAAATTATTTTCTCAATTATGGCAGATCAAAACGATACACAAATATGCACACTCGGTAACAGTTGAATACAATATGTCATCAATCAAACAACGTACTACACAGTACAATCAGCCACACTCGAAACATCGGACACAAACAACAATACGCACTATAATGCAGTCGCATGCTTCGAACAACCAAGACACCTAAAGACTAAAGAGTTCGAAAACTCATTCAGTCCAAAGTCCTTAGGACAAAAAGTCTGAATGATACACTTCAGAGAATCATTCACTCAAAGTCCAGCGCTGTTGTCGTTCCGCTGCCCCCGAAGTTCTCTTCGGGGAAACCTTGCGTCTTCAATTGGCCGCTCTTCAAGCACCGAACTTTTTCGCCGGTAACACGTTGGCTTCCCACGCGCAGCTGTTGCCACGCGTCTTCGCTCGCTGGTGGTAGACACACACTCTTCTGCTTGTAGCACGAGTCTTCACCCTCAGGTGGAAACCCTCTTCATTACCTGCTTTGTCGCTAAAGAGAAAATCTTTGCCGACGACACGGCGGAAACACCCTAGGCACTCTGGCACATACTTTCTTCATCTCCTCTGTCACTGAGGACAAAAGGCTTCGCCGAAGAGGCGGAACACCCTACGCACTCTGGCACAGAATTCCTTCTTCTCCTGATCTCCCATCTCTGCTGCTCGGTTAAATACCTTTCGCTCTAGATTCCAGAAAATTCTCATCGTTTCGTCGGCGCGATGCACATTCAGGGCTGGGGAAAGCGCGAGACGGTTCGAGGGCCGTCCGCGACTCATGACGCAACTCTGCATCACCACGCCCCTTTCCCTCGAGAACCTTCCAGGGCTTGCTCGGCCACCGATGTGAGGAGGATGGTCGGCGAGACTACGCTTCCGAGAGGGGAGGGACGGCGCGCCTAGGGAGCCTTTGGATGTTTTTTTTATTGTTGACCTTGAGGCGCCTCTCTGCGCTTGGTATCGTTACTGTCGCTAGAATTCGACGGCGCGCGCTTTTTCGGAACACTCGTTTGTGACAGAAGTGCAATGTGTAAATGAGGGGTTCATGATCATGTCTGTCGAAATTTGCAGCGCTTTGCATCGCGGAAATGGGTAAATTTTCTGATGAACGCTGCTCCCACTTTCTTTTGCGGGCACGCTTAGAGAATGAGGGCATCACGTGCGCGTATAAATGACCCTACGTACACGGCAATGCAGTAACATTGCTCCTCTACGTAGACGTCTATGCTCTGATGTTGCCAAAAGTGGGGCGTGACTCGGCGAAAATTATTTAACACAGCCTGCATAGTTGTATTTGTTGCTTGAAGAGTTTAATAAATCTAGATAAATAATGAGACACAATGAAAGATTGTGAGCACTTTTTCTTCTTTTTTTCTCTATGAATTACAACGACATGCGGGGCCAAAGTGCCGGCATTTCGCATGCGTTCGTGCGCCCGCGATTCCGCAGTCAGCGCATCGAGCAGACGACAGCCGTGGAATGCTCCTATGCATTCGCGCACTCATTGTGCTCATCTGTGCTACCGCGTCTAAGCCAGTATTTCCAAACCATCTTGCAGACACAGGCAGTAGACCTCAAAACAACGTTGCTCAACAACAACAACAACAAAAAAACGCCGCTCGCGTGCACAGGGGTTGGGCTTGTTCGGGCACGTCATAAGCATGTGACTTCTTGGTCGGATGCCGTA
The DNA here is from genome assembly GCF_013339725.1 of Rhipicephalus microplus. Taxonomy (NCBI): domain Eukaryota; kingdom Metazoa; phylum Arthropoda; class Arachnida; order Ixodida; family Ixodidae; genus Rhipicephalus; species Rhipicephalus microplus. The sequence goes on along the minus strand of NW_023609396.1, from coordinate 10,005 downwards.
GAAGACAGGGAAGAGATTTGGCTAGCGAAGATTACGCGGAGAAGCGGCAAGGGTTTCGAGCTTGCCTCCTCTCATCCTCGTTTCGCGCCGTTTCACAAAAGTAGCTTTTTCAGCTCGTAATGAACCGATTCAAAAAAGTTTTGTGGAAAAATGTTTCGCGTCTGAAACCCAATGACTTCCAAGGTTTAACTAAAATTTGGTATGGGGCTTTGTGAGTGGCCCTTTAATGTTGCCAGGGACCCTGAAAATGAGAGAAATATGCAGTGAGCAAGCAGAACTTTTATGAATGGCTGGAGCTTTTTCTGTTATCTGTGAAATACATAAATCGGCAGATATTTCTATATCGCTAAAACTGCTGCTTGGGAGAAATCATGATTATTTAGACAGATTTTCCAGCGCAAAAAGAGATGGAACTATTTGTAGGCACACTTTTTGTAGGCACGCCTTTTTTCCTAAGGCCTTTTTGTAGGCACGCATCGAAACAACAGAAGATAACATGACGAAAAGAGGTGATGAAAATCACGTGACAACCGCTTGTCAAAATGACAAAACACCGAAGGCAATTACGTCTTCTAAACTTCCTACGACACAAGGTACGCCCCCAATATGAAAGGAGAAAAAGAAAAGAAAAAGAAAAATTATGTACTTGATGCCAAAACCAACTGGGCCGAACACGTCGAAGCCAGAGAAGCCTAGGCAGCCACACACGAAAGACAAGCAAGATCTAAAACGTTAAAAACTAAAAAGAATTATAAGAAAAGTGTAAAGCACAGAATAAATGTATTAAGAAGGCATGCACTGTAGGTAGCTTATTTCCTTACTTGAGAGGGAAATGGAAGGCCTGCTTACACATTTGTCCCCCAGCCTCTGAATTTAGGCTGCTTCTAAAATTTCTCTAACAATTTGTTCGCATTGCCTGGCTAGGACATGACAGTTTCTATACACATGACAGTTAGCTTTACAAATAAAATAAACAATTGCTTGTCAAAGCTGGCAAAACTATTTCAGAAGATATTTTGTGCCGTTAGTGGATCGCCCTAAAATTACAGATATGTTTACATAGAAGGTATACTTGGGAATATGCATATCGAATTAAAACAAAAAAACCAATCAAGCAGTCCGCCGTTAGACGATCAAGCTCCATTTCTGCACGAATTTTCTGTTGCATACACCGCAAGTATTGTGTTTTATGCCTGCGTGAATCAGCATGTGCTTTTGGAGCTCCCTTTTGTTTTAAAAACATTTTGGCAGGGGCTGGACTTTGTGGATGGCTTGGTCAAGGGTTTCCTGTCTGCATGCAACCACCTATTGTTGCCAAAAACCTTGTGATTGAGAGAAATATGCAATGAGCAAGCACAAATTTTATAAAGGGCTAGACCTTTTTTTTCTGATCTGTGAAATACATAAATCAGCAGAGATTTTTATGTACCTGAAAGTTGGCTTTACGAATAAAATAAAACATTGCTTGTCAAAGTTGGCAAAACTATTCCACAAGATATTTTGTTTCGTTAAGTTGTTTACACTAAATTAATGGATATGTATTTATATAAAAGGTATGCTTTCGAATAGGCATATCGAATTAAAATAAAAAAGCAAATGAACCGAGAGTGAAAATCTAGATTCAGGCATTATAGGCAAGCCTGAAAGAAATGCACTGTAACCGACGAGCTTGAAGTATTTATTTGAAATCGTAAATGGAACATTCAGCGGAAAGCATAAGAAGGAAGATGCCTTATTGCCAAAGAGTACTTTAACAAAGATAAGCAGCTGAGACGAAACAGCTGAGATGAGCTAAAAATTGTGCAACGGGCCATAATAACTATGAATGGTATGTTGTCCACTTTAACGTATATGGTTTGCTATGGCGAACGTATAATCACAACAGTAGAATTTATAAGAGTATTGAAAATCTGACCATGCTGTTGCAGCTGCGAGCAAAAAGAGCGACTCGTCAAGATGACGAAAAGTTATGTGTGAACCTATACAGCGTCACGACTGTTAGCTTTATAAGGCCTATTTGAAGATGATATAATGCCTAGGTCCAAGAGGCGTCGTCATACCCCGAAACGGTCACGGGTTAGTGACCTGTTAAATTTGCAGATGAACACTCAACACACCAAGCGTAGTCTCCCCTTATCGCAAAAGATAGGCTCGATGGTTGGGGTGAGCCTATATCTCAAATACCGAGCACGAATAAACATTTCCTATTGGTAGAACATTCAATTCCAATGATCTATATTAGCATTGCTGCTATTATTCTGCAGCAGCCTCAAACAGTTAAATAGGTGAATTTTTGGAGGCATTTGAATAATTAACGAATTATTAGTGGCGTGGCACACATTCTTAACTCATTCATGCCTTTTGTTATATTAAGAGTATACAACCTGTACTGCCTCCATTTGAAATGTCTGCATTGCATGTGCGTCCATATATTTCTGTAACGAAAGTGAGTTATCCGACAGTTCTATGTATTCTGCAGGGGTGAGACAGCTGCGCGCGTTGCACATTTTTTATACATTTCCATTTTCTTGCGCGAAGCTGCTCCAAAAGCATAAAGATCGTGAAAATCACGCTGAACTGCTCCAGAACGGTTTCGAAAGCTAGAGTTTTGATGGCAATCTCAGCTTCAGAGGGAAAAAAGACCGAGAATAAGACGTGCCCAATCGGGTTTTTTTTTACTTTGCACTTTTCTGGTGGCAAAGGATCCCATGGTGCCGCATAATCTCCGAAGCTGCTGTAAATATACGTGACCCTCAAAATTGTGCTGCAGTGCATCTATTGAGCCTCTTCTACTAGCCAGGCTGTGTGGTTTGGTGCCACTCTCGCCTTTTGAAAACCACAGAGTCGAGTGGCAAGTGTAGCAGGATTGGCTCTCAGGTTCTTTGTTGTGCATAGTGGGATCCTATGGGCGCTACGGTTTTCATGTCGATGCTGCTGCGTGTGGTCAATGACGTATGTGCGTTTGTCATGAGCGAGTAACTGTAAACGTGGAGTCGTTTTTCTGCATGCGAGGCGTCTGCTGGATGCTGTGGCATGTGCACATAGGTTCTCGAAATGGGTTCTGTAAGCGACAAAATGCTTGCAACCTATTCCCTGTTTATGCCAATTAGCTACTAGTTTATTTAGGCAAGCGAGTTCTCATTGAATTTTGTATTTAACAAAGCTGTTGCACGCGAATCCGCACATAGGTGTCTGAAGGTAGAGAGAAACAGCTACGTGAGAAGCCGTGTTGACAGAAAGCACGCTCAGGCCATTCTAATCTATATGAACGGGCACCTCAGCGTTTTATTAGTGACTCATGACGCGGCGGCGATCACGTGGCACAGTTTTCATGATTTCCCACTGCTTCGTTTTGTAATCTAAACTCCCAAGGTGCGCTTTAAGAGGCGTCACTGCATGTGTGCCAGCTAAGGGCTATGCTTTTAGGCTTAGCTTGATTGGTGTTTCGGTTGGCAGCAGTGTGACTTCTTATGCAATAAAACCGGAATTAGTACGTTCGGCGGTTCGTTTGCATGGACACAAATTTCTTATGTGCGCTGCACGAGCGCTTTACGAGAGTCGCAAAACGGCAATTGTTATCGGGAGTTCTACATCGACAGCGATGACCTACGATAAAAACTGGTCAACAGCGATGCAGCGTGCTTTTGTTGCCTATTAAGAGCTCTTGACGCTATCATGTCAGGCTTTTCTTTAAGCAAAGGACAACTGTTACGCAACTAGATTCTTGTGCAATACCATTTTTAATTTCTTTTTGAGTGTGACGTGTTTTTCTTTTTAAATGTTTCTCAGAACCTAGTTTTCAGCAAAATCTTTTTTATTAAATATTATTTCACATGTTTGTTACGAGGGCCCGATAGGTCACGTATAGGTAAAAAGGTAGTGTAGTTCATATCTGGTGATAATCCATTGAAAAACTTCCTTCGAATATGTTGTGTTACGTGTACTATAAATCAATTAAAATATGCACTGGTGTGCCCACATTGCTAAATATTTGTATTTTCAAGCTTCCAAGATGACATATTAAATGCCACTAACTGCTCCCAAGCAAGATGAAATTTTGCTGCTGCAAAAACTGTTCCCAATTTAATCTCAGTCGTCTCACTCTTGATTCTGTCATCACTACTATCTTTTTCTGATGTTATTGGGGGGTGGGAACTTAGACAAGTGGACTGTCACTTTTTTTCCCATTCCCTGCAATAACACCATATTGGTGAAAATAAATTCATTATTATTTTTATTTCTTTTTTTCTAACACAGGAATATCACTATATATGACCATTTTAAATTCAGTGTAGACAGTAAACCTAATCACAACGCTTGAGCTTACAAGCGCAACCTCTCAGGAAATTAAGCCAGAAATCCTAAAGCTTCCTCGCAATAAAGCCGTTGGTCATGATGGCATCACTGCAAAGGTGCTGGAAAAAAACTCGTACTTCTTTCACAGCCTCTTTCCATCATAATAAATAACTGCCTTCAAAATGACACTTACCCCCACATTCTAAAGATTGTGAGAGTGGTGCCTATTTACAAATCCAGAGATAACGAAAATTCCCGCAGTTACCGTCCCATCTCGGTTCTCAGTATCGTGAAAAGGCTTTTTGAAAAATAATTAAGTCCTATTTCTGCCACATAGAAACAGCAGGGACAGGACTCAATTATTAAGCTCAATTGACATAATTTGCATCAAACAACACGGTTTCATCACAAATAGGTCCAGGACCACAGCTGTTTTTACTCTAGCGCAGTTCGTCAACTCAGTACTTCAAAATACCAAAATTGGGGTCAGCTTTCGTCTGGTTATAAATAAAGCATTTCACACTGTTTCAAATTTCAAGCTACTAAAGAAATTAGAATCTCGTTATGGCTTTACCAACGAGACACTTCAGTTTTTTCTAGTTATCTGGCAGATAGAAAACAATGCGATGTGTTTTATCGCATATTCTCGGAAATTACAAAATCGTCATAATGATAAATTCAATCATTTACCCTAACTTTTCACTACTTGTGAGTACGTTTTCTGCACCTACCCGTAACACAAGGCATGCAATTGCAACTTTTACGTTCCCAATTGTAGGATAAGCATACAGAGAACGGTTAATCCAGTTCACTAATGCTAAAATCAGGTACACCATCGCACTTGAAATTCAACTTGCACGCAATTTAAATTTGATTTGCAGAATACATTTTGTCAATAATTCATGTTATTAACCACAGTGAAGCTCACCTGCATATTTTTTTCTTTTATTTTAGCCTGGTATGTATATCTTTCTTGTTTTTGTTGTTCTTTCTCTTGATGTTAATTTGACTGTTTTTGATCCTTCAACGCAGCCTTTTGCGAAATTTCTGCACATTCTTTCCGGTTTCCCCGTCTTTTGTACTTTCTACAATGTATGTCATTAGTTCTTCTTTACTGCTTGTGTGCTTAAAATTTTGCAGCAATTTTGTATTCATTGTCATGTGCATTTAATTATATGTAATAAACTTTTGATGCTACTCAGTCATTGAACTTGTATAAAAATTCATTTTAATATAATGTGCACCTTTGCTGCTGACATATAATAAAATACTTGCGTAATAGATTGGTTTAGTACCTAGCCACACAGGCTAATGGTCCAAATACTTTTGTAACCACTTTTTGTATCAAGTTCTCTGAAGAAACACGCTAAATTATTCATCTACAAAGACTCCATAATATTGATATATTCTCTTTGTCATATGGAGCATGGTCCTATGACTATAGCTGTTAGCGGATATCATGACCACCATCTGTCGCATGAAGGTCAGCGTTGCGGCGGATGCCACAAGGCTTTTCAGAATATGCTTAGGAGTACATTTAAGAGATTTCCTCGTCCTTGTGCTGATGACGTGGCGAATAACCACCAAAACGAGTGAGGAGGGCTGCCGATTAACGCGACAGTAACACAGCGCGACAGTAATCTCGACATATTTGGTCGACAGTGGTTGTGATACCCGGCTTTTTCAAAAGTACTGTGCGCTTTTAATAATAAGCGAGAGCTTAAGCGCAATGCGCCGACGCTCGCTACCGCATTCTTTTTTGTACGGCATCGATAAGTAGGCCTCAGACACTCGCTGAAACGCAAGCAGCTGGGCCTTGCCGTGTTGAACCAAGTGGGTATTGTCTGCACTCTTCATGTCTGTGCACAAACTCCGCAATTCAACATGGTTGCCAGTTTTGGCTACTTTGCACCAAACCTTGAATTGAATAAAATTATCAATATCTTGTGGCATCGCAGCCACCAAGTTCGAGCATGCAGTACAAAATCATGGCGGTCAAAGCGTGTTTCTGGCCTTATAATCTAGTTTGACTCTTGTACCACATAAAATAAACGACGTTAGGCTAGTGGCTGTGTCCCGGTGGAAAACTGTTTCATGGGCTTTTTTTCTGCAGAGCAGACTATTGCTGAATAAGAGTTGAAACTCCCCTCATTGACATTAGAAATCGTATGTCGGAACAACTGCTAGTGCAAAGTTTCAAAATATGGTAGCGACTGTGACATGCGAGTACATTTTGTTTGTTTGTTTTCTTTGTTCTTCATCAATATGGCACGTACTCACTCTAGGGGATTGACCAAGCCTTTGTCATCTAAATATTTAGCTAAAATTTCAGTATAATGTATGATCAGAAAAAAAAACTTATGAACTAACAGGGAACACAAAAAGTATGCCAATACCGTGAGATCGCTCATGCAGACCAGTCAGCAGCATGGACTTGAGGAGAACAATTTAGAATTGATACATATTACTAGATTTTATATATCTTATTTGATGCTTTAAAGGCGCCAACAATTGGCCAGGACGTGCAATTAGATCGTAAAGTAGTAGAAAAGGAAAGAGCATGAAATATAGTGTCAAATTTCAATATTCTTTTCGAGTTGTGATTTGGACCCATATTTTTAAATCGTGCTTGAAATAATAAAAAATCGTGTTGTTTTGCAGCCTTGCGGAATTGGGAGTCTTGACTCCACATAATGGAATGTGGAGTCGATCACTTTGCTGAACCTGGTCGTTTAGTCCGACGCTGTCGCGCGTGACAATGCTCAAATTTGGAGTATGTATATTGTCCCGGGGTCGTGACGTGAACGAAAGAAGCAGACTGCAGGTGGAGTATTCAACTGTTTATTCAGGCTGAACTTGTGGCCCGCAAAAAAAAGGAAGTCAGATTGCAGTAAGACACTGGCATGATAGTGGCTCAAATTTGGAGTATGTATTGTCCCGGAGTCGTGACGTGGACGAAAGAAGCAGACTGCAGGGGTGTATTCAACTGTTTATTCAGGCTGAACTTGTGGCCCTGCAAAAAAAAGGAAGTCAGATTACAGCAAGACACTGGCACTGATAGTGGCGAGCAGAGCGTCAGCTGCGGATCAACTGACAAGTGGCGAAGCGTGTCGGCACTTATACACTTGTTATCGAGTGTTCTAGCGTTATTGCTAGCGGCGATGTAGGTTCCAGAATTATCCTAAATGTTCACGAAGTGGGCGTAATCTTAACAAAATTATCTTTGTGGTCCTGAAGCTTCTCGTAAAGTGTAGGCACGGTTTGTGCTGAGAATTACTGATGGTAAAACAGGGAGATAACAAAACTTGAGGAGAGAATGTGGCAATTCCCGCTCTGAAAAAGGCATTATCCCGAAGCTGTAACGAAATACTAAAGTACAATAATAAGGAAAATAAACAACAAGTACAAGCAATAAAGCACAGCAAAAAAATACTGTCCTCAGGTTGGCGCATGAAATGGCTTGAGGCGCACGACATGGACGACTTCAGGTCAAGCACGGTGCCATTGAGAGTTAGTAATGCCGTTGGGAACAACCTCGTAGTTGAGTGGGCCGAGACGTCGTAATAATCCGTATGGTCTGAAGTACCGGTGCAGAAGTTTTTCACTGAGCCTGCGTTGGCGTATCGGCGTCTATACTCAGACACGGTCCCCAGGTTGCTACTCCTTGAAGCTTTGCGAAGATAGTAACGGCGGCTGTCAGTCGCCTGTTGATTCTTGATGCGCAGGCGGGCAAGTTTACGAACTTCTTCCGTGCACTGAAGGTAGGCAATGACGTCGAGGTTCTCTTCGTCAGTAACGGTAACGTGCAGAAGCATAGCGTCGATTGTCGTTGCCGACAATCTTGTACAGCGTCATCTGCATCGTTTGTTAAACGGCCATATTGTACACGAAGATCAGGTACCGAAGGATTTCATCCCACGTCTTGTGCCCGACATCGACGTACATGGTCAGCATATCGGCGATGGTCTTATTAAGACGCTCGTAGAGGCCATTGGTCTGCGCATGGTAGGCGGTTGCCCGGCGGTGACTTGTCTGGCTGTACCTCAAGATCGCCTGAGTTAGATCTGTGTAAAGGACGTATCTGTGTCAGTAGTGAGTACCTGTGGAGCTCCGTGACGCAGGACGATGTTCTCGACGAAGGATTTTGCTACCTCTGCGGCACTGCTTTTGGGGAGGGCCCTTTTCTCAGCGTAGCGTGTGGGTAGTCGGTAGCTACGACGATCTATTCGTTCCCCAAATTCGACGTTGGAAACGGCCCCAGTAAGTCCATGCTGATTTGCTGGAATGGTTAGTGAGGTGGCTAGATGTGCTGGAGAAGACCCGCTGGCCTAGTCGGCGGTGTCTTTCGTCGTTGACAGTCGCGGCGTGTCTTCACATAACGAGTGACGTCGGTAGAATGTCGTGGCCAGTAGTACTTTTCTGTATTCTTGTGAGCGTACCGGAGACACCTAGGTGTTCAGCGGTCGGGTCGTCGTGTAGAGCATCCAAAACATCTGGACGTAACCCTAAAGTTACTACGACGAGGTAGTTGGCCTGAAGTGGTGAGTGGTTTTTTTCAGGAGAACGCCTTTGCGCAAGAGAAACGACTGAAGTCTTCGTTTGAATACTTTTGGAGCAACAGCGGCCTTACCTCGAGGTACTCTACAAGGCTCCTGAGTTCCGGGTCAGCTCATTTTCGCTCGGCGAAGTCGTCGGCACATATAGTTCTCCAGAAGCAGTCATTGTCTGCAGTCCTTCGGTGGTAATTTGACAAGGGCACAAGACAGGCAGTCAGCGTCAGAGTGCTTTCTTCCGGACATTTATAATATATAACGGAAACGTCAATTCTTGCAATTTCAGGCTCTACCGTGCGAGAAGACCGGAAGGGTCTTTTAGGTTTGCCAGACAACACAAGGCATGGTGGTCACTTACAACTTATGAAAATTGGGAGGCAAAAGAAAAGCCACACGGTATCGTTGATGCTTTCGAAAGACTGCTGTTTATAGCGATGAGACATGGTTGCCAGAGGACTATTGAAAACAAGCTGATAAAAGATTTGACATACTCCCCCCCGATGAGCCTTAGCTCATTCTTATAAAGATTTCAGAGGATACAAAAGTTGCACTGGTTTTCCGATCACAGTTCTACTTGGTAGGCGCACCATACAGGCCCTGATCCGCCCATCACGTCTGATTAACACCTTGCCGACCACTCCCATCTTTCATAGTTGTCGCAGCAATAGATTCTCGTAGACAAGCACCGCCATGCCCTCTAAGATGGCGTTCGACAAGGTCGGTACGTAGAAATGTGCGCTACGCAGACTGTTCAGGTATTGTAACAGAATAGAAAGTTGGGCGAGTTGGTGTATATTCATATTAAAAGAAAAGCGGCGCGCAAAAAGACGGAGACAAAGAAGAGGACCACACACAGCGTGCTTTGTGTGGTCCTCTTCTTTGTCTCCGTCTTTTTGTGCGCCGCCTTTCTTTTAATATGTTCAGGTATTCTTTCTGGCATCTTTTCCAGAAATGATCTGTCATTCTTTGTCGGTATTTCCAACTTCTTTCAAGATTGTTAGGCTGTGACGTAGCATCTTCGCACGTTGAGTGGGCAGTAACGTCAGGCACTTGCCTACAAGAAAATGAGAAGGGGTGTGAGGTTCTACTTCAGTGGCCTCTGCAGAAACATATGTCAGAAACCTAGAATTGACGACGGCTTCAACCTCAGTGAGGA
>NW_023609395.1:0-21101 GCF_013339725.1 Rhipicephalus microplus | reverse complement strand
TCAGACATAGGGTATTAACATGCAGGGTGGTAGGAACAGGCTGAAGTGGGAAGAGATAGAAGACACAGCTAAGGGAAGAGAGGCCGATGGTATACAGTTTTGTAGAAACACATCTCAGGGACATGGAACAACCTCCGAAAAATCCGGACTACGCGTGGGAATATTGTAATGGAACAGAAGGCAGCAGAAAGGGGGGTGGTATTGGGGCATTCATTCATAAAAGTATAGACTGGCAAAGGGTCAAGCAGGAGTGCAAGGAACATATATGGCTAAAAGGGAAAGTGGCAGGTCAAATGACACTCCTTGGTTTTGTGTACTTGTGGACGGGAGAAAAGGCCAGAGAGGAAAACCAGGCAATGGTAGAGTGTATATCAAAGAACATTCAGGAGTTAGAAAGAGAGTGCGAGATAATTATACTAGGAGACATGAATGCGCACATAGAAGATATAGATGGGTATACCGACCCGACAGGCAAAATGATCATGGATATGTGTGAAAGGCTTGATTTGATCATTTGCAACAGTACCGAGAAGTGTGAAGGGCAAATAACATGGGAGGTAGGAAGGCTGCAGTCGACGATAGATTATGCACTGTGTCACATAGGATGTATGATAAGCTCAGGGGAATGCACATAGATGAAGGTGGCTCCAGAAGTCTGGGTAGTGATCACAAACGTATCAAGCTAAGTTTTGGAAGAGCAGTGAAGGTGGGAAGGAGACAAGATGAGCAACTACAGGAAAATTTTTATTCAGAAAGGCAAATTGAAATAGCCACTAAACAAATTGAGAAAGTAATCACGGAGGATAATAAGACAGTGTGGACATACACGAATCTAATTAGACTCTTTGAGCTAGAGCTTGCTAAGACACGTAACAAGTCGCCGGAAAAGAAGACAGAAACCCAAAAGTTGGTGGGACGAGGAAGTCAAGAGAGCCATAGCAAAACGTCAGGAAGCCTCTAGGGAACACAGACATGCTAAGCAGCGCGGTGAACCGACAGATGATGTTGAAAGAAAATGGTAAACCTTTCTAAGCTGTAGAAGGGCTGCATCCCTTCTGATCATTGAAAAGATTAGAAGAAAGGGAGCTCAGTGGCTGGCAGAAGTACATAAAAAAGATAGAAAGGCAGCTGCGAAACTTTGGAACCATCTAAACTCCCTAAGAAATGAGACGAGCCTAGAGCAGAGTTTTAAAACTACAGCCCAAGGTGCCAGGCCAGAAGGGGACGAAGCTATTGAATATATAAGAACAAGGGTAACAGAAAAATTTCAACAAAGAAGTACTTTATGCACCACAATAGACAAGGACGAATCAAGTGGTGCAATGGCTCCATTTTCACAACGAGAGTGGGAAAGGGTTGAGAAAATTGTTCCTAGTAGTACATCAACACGCCCAGATAGCATTCCAATTACGCTGATAAAGACATTAGGTCCGAAGTCTAAGCAGGCTTTGAGAGAGGCAGTGAGCAAAATAATAATCGATGGTGAAGTTCCCGATGGTTGGAAACTTAGCAGGATGAGCATGATCTATATAGGAAAGGGGGACAAAGCTGATATAAACAACTACCGTCCTATAACAGTGACATCAGTGGTCTACAGGCTGGCGATGCAGATTATAATGGAAAGACTGCAGGCATGGATAGAAGATGAGGGTTGCTGGGGGAACTGCAGAATGGGTTTCGGAAACACAGGAGGTTGGAAGACAGTCTGTTCTCACTGACGCAGTGCATCGAAATAGCAGAAAAGGAACACAGGCCTCTGTGGCTAGCATTCTTGGATATCAAGGGAGCGTACTTTAGCGTGGTTCAAGAGGAATTGTGGGGAATACTGGACACACTAGGCGTGGAACATGTAGTCACTAATCTTTTAAAGGGTATCTATAAAGGTAACAAGGTAGTTATAAAGTGGGAAAAACAGGTATCCAAGCCTGCAGAGGTAAAACGGGGGCTTAGGTCGGGGTGCCCCCTGTCACCCTTATTATTCATGATGTACTACAAGGATTAGAGGCAAAATTACTGGGAAGTGGGCTGGGCTTCAACCTCTCTTTAGTCAAACAAGGCAAACTTATTGATCAGGCACTAACAGCATTAATGTACGCAGATGATATAGTGCTAATGGCCAACAACAAGGAAGATTTGCAGAGATTGATGGACATCTGCGGTAATGAGGGAGATAGGTTAGATTTTAAATTCAGTAAGGAAAAATCAGTAGTCATGATTTTCAATGACAACGAAGGTAGTGAGCTTAGGATACAGGAGGTCACGCTAGAGATAACAGATAAATACAAATATCTGGGCGTATGGATAAGCAATGGGACCGAGTACGTGAGGGAACACGAAATATACGTGACGACTAAAGGTAACAGGAATGCAGCAGTGATGCAAATTAGGGCACTGTGGAATTACAATAGGTATGATGTTGTGAGAGGAATATGGAAAGGGGTCATGGTTCCTGGGCTGACGTTCGGCAATGCGGTCTTGTGCATGAGATCAGAAGTTCAAGCAAGATTAGAAATTAAGCAACGTGGAATAGGTAGGCTTGCTTTAAGAGCTCACGGGAATACACCAAATCAGGGAGTACAAGGTGATATGGGATGGACATCATTTGAGGGCACGGAAGCTAGCAGCAAGATAAAATTTGAGAAGCGATTGAGAGAAATGAAGGAGGAGCGTTGGGATAGAAAGGTTTTCAGCTACTTGTACATGAAGAATGTCGATACAAAATGGACGAAGTGAACCAGGAAGTTGACTGGTAAATACTTAGAAAACAGTAGGTGGCCAAACCAAAAAGAACTATCGGTTAAAAAGAAAGTGAAGGAAACGGAGACTGACATGTGGAAAATGGGCATGATTAAGAAGTCCGCACTAGGGATCTATCGAACTTTTAAGCAGGAAATTGCCAAGGAAAGGATCTATGATAATACTCGGGGTAGTTCTCTACTGTTTGAGGCAAGGACGGGAGTACTGCGAACCAAGACATATCGGGCCAAATACGAAGGGGTAGACACAGTATGCAGTGCGTGTGGAGAGGAAGAAGAAACTGCCGAACACTTAATAATGTTCTGTAAAGGGCTTCACCCTATAGTTCAGCATGTTGGCGCAGAGTTTTTCAAAGCACTGGGGTTTAGGAACCGGGAGGGGAAAATAGACTTTAAGCAAGTAGACTTAACTAGAAGGAGGTTATCTGATTGGTGGCTAAAGTCAAGGCACGAGTGAAAATTAAACTCTTCACTGCAAAGTACGAGTCCTCAAACTCACTTTTTAAGGAAAAAGATAAAGATAGTTTTGGGTTCATTAGGTATTATGGCTTGGTGGCGCTAGCCACCGCCCGATCTAAAGGGTACAGCCATATCCATTCATCCATCCATCCATCCATCCATCCATCCATCCAATATATGAAGAATATATGGTGGTACTCGGAGTTTTGAATAGATGGACGAACGGACGCACGGACAGATGTATGGATGGACGCATGAACGGACGCAGGGGTGGATGCATGGACGAACGCACAGATGGGACGGACGCACGAACAGATGCACGCACGGACGGGCGGATGGGCGCATGGACAGTCACACAGACCGACGCATGGACGGACGGAAGCAAGAACGAATGGACGGACGAATGCTTCGCCCCACTCTCCATGATTCACTCTCTGGATATGCTGCCATTTTTTTCGAAGGCTGACAGAGAGAAATTCAACAGGCCTCTTCGTGCAGTGATCTCAACGGTTTGTGCTGTGACCATTGATACGACAGAGAGAGAGAGAGAAAACTTTATTAAAAAGTCAGTCAATTGTTCAGGCATGCCCGTCGCCCCTAGCTGTCGGCCGGAATCCCTTGGGACGCGGCAGCAGCAAGGGCTTGACTGACGTTGGGATCTGGGCTGCAGAGCAGGGCCTCCCAGGATTCTACAGAGTGAGAACCATCGTTTTGACTTCGACATGTCCACACCATGTGGACCAAATTCGCTACCTCATCACAAAATTTACACAGGGACTGGAAAACTGCGAGGTGCCACTTGCTGTAAAGTGCGGGGTTTGGAAAAAAATGGCAGCATATCCACGGAGTGAATGATGGAGAGTGGGGCGAAGAATTCGTCCGTCCATTTGTTCTTGCTTCCATCCGTCCATGCGTCCGTCAGTGTGACCGTCCATGCGTCCATCAGCCCGTCCGTGCGTGCGTCTGTTCGTGCGTCCATCCCTGCGTTCGTCCATGCAGCCGCCCCTGCGTCCGTTCATGCGTCCATCCATGCATCTGTCTATGTGTCTGTTCGTCCATCTATTCAACACTCCAAGTACCACCATCTCGCATCTTTTCATCATTAATTCCCCATATAGAAGCACCGCCATCCAGCGGACATTCCAAGGACTAAACGAGAGGGGGCACACGCACACTTTCTTACGGCTTGCGCTTAGGGTCCACTTCCCACCTTTAACCACCTCGAGTTCATGGTAGATACTAGTTCACTGTATTCATGGCACTGCAGCCGAAGGCTCGCTAAACCTTTCGAAAACGAAGGAGGTTACGCCCAGCGAGTATGACGTAGCAAACTTTTTCGGTCAAATAGTGCTCAATGTACATGAAAATGGCTGCTAATGGAAAATGAGAGGCGGAGAATTCGGCTTTTCTTTCTTATGGCTTGCGCTTCGTATCTACTTCCCATTTTTAACCACATCGAGTTCATTCTTGGTATATACAAGTTCATTGTATTCATGGCACTGCGGCTCAACGCTCGCTAAACCTTTCTAAAACTAAGGAGGTTACACCCAGCGAGGATAACATAGCAACGCTGTCTTGTCAGATAGTGCTCAATGTACATGCCAATGGCTGCTAATGGTGATCGCAGCCTGCGCGTTAACCAAAAGCCGAATGCTCCTGTCTCTCATTCCCCATTAGCAGCTATTGACATGTACATTGAGCACTATTTTTTATTGTTCAACAACGCACAGAAGAAATCTCTCACCGGCACCACCTTGAAGGTCAAAATGTTATACTTGTTACATACTACGGGGGACGAACGGGTGCCGCTATAAGGAGCTTCGCCCCTAAAACCCCGGTCTGTAACTTTCGCCACAAAACCTCGTTTTTCTTACTTAGTGAGTTGTCCGCTCTCGGGTATACTTGCCGATTCAGCCTGTAGTGTGCGACGGTTTCATGGTATGTGCGCATATACTCGCTTCTTTGTTCGGTTACTAGAGAGGTTCCAAGGGTCGACCGGTAGGTGAGACCTCGGACGACGGAATGAGCCTCCTCGTTCCCTCCAAGTCCTTGGTGAGCTGGAGCCCAGACAAGCAGAACCTGCTTTTTCGGTACTCCTACCATGTTTAATATACGAACGGCAGTCTCCGTCACCCTTCCCGATTCATAATTTCTCACAGCAAGTTGGAGTCGCTGATGACCACTGTGACCCCCTTTTGGCTGATGGCCAAAGCTATGGCCACTTCCTCGGCCTCTACAGTCTCGACACCAAGGACTGTGCAGCACGCAATCGGCCACCATCTTCCCTGACCGTTACTGCCGTGTGTGCCGCTTTGCTTTCATATTCGGCCGCGTCGTATACGCGACGTCCTGTCGACCGGTGTACCTGGATTGTAATGCCTCTGCCCTGGCTTTACGCCTGCCTTCGTGAAAGGTAGGGTCCATATTTCTGGGTAGCGGAGGTATCTTTATCCTGTCCCTGATCTGTATTGGTATGTCTTTTGAACGCGCTTGCTCACGCGTGGGCTCATTGCCCAATCTCTTTAATATTGCTCTCCCCGTTTTAGATCAGAGTAGTTTTTGATGTTGTGCAGTCACAGTATCCTCAATTAGCTCATTGAGTGTGTTAGATACCCCCAACTTCATAAGTCTGTCAGTTGAGGTGTTTGGCGAAGTCCGAGCACTACTTTCACACTTTTCCTGATAATGGTGTCAAGTTTGCCCCGCTCGCTTGGTTTAATTTCAAATAGGGTGCCACGTACACTATCCTACTTATTATGAAGGTCTGCACTAATCTAAGAAGGTTCGCCTCCTTCATCCCAGCATGAATGTTTGCTATTCGTCTGATGAGACGACATGTCTGATTAGAACTGGCTTCTAACCTAGCAAGAGTTTCAGAATTCTTACGGTTCGCCTGAATCCTTAGTCCAAGGACACGGATACTGTCGACCGCGGGGATCTCTGCGCCATTAACGTACAAGTGGATGTCCACTTCAGCTTGTTGTGGAACCGCCGTTTTGCAGCAGGCATAAGGAAGAGTGCTTCCAACTTTTCGGTCGAGCATTTAGGTCCTTTGGGCTCCAGGTACTCCACGATTTTATCAATGGCGATTTGCAGAGAGCCTTCAATTTGGCCGTCATTGCCCTTGTTCATCCATAATGTTATGTCATCCGCGTTAATGGTGTGATTTAAATTCTCAATATCCTTTAACTGTTCAGGCAGTTTCAACATCGCAATGTTGAAAAGGGTGGGTGATAACACCGAGCCCTGAGGTGTCCCCCTGTTGCCTAATTTAATGTCCTCAATAGATTCTTCCCCGATTTTTAAAGTGGCTGTCCTGTTCGGAAGGAAGTCCTTGACGTAGTCATAAACTGGCTTTCTGACGTTCAGGGAGCTCAGATTCTCCAAGATCGATACGTGCCTCACGTGGTCAAATGCTTTTGCCACATCTAATCCCACGATAAATTTTGGTTTTCGCGTTGGCTTGTCTATAATTTGGTCCTTGAGCTGTAGCATCACGTCGCACGCTGATAGTCGGGTCGAAAATCGAACATGGTGTCAAGATACATACCATTGTCTTCCATGTACCTATTGAGCCGCGTCTGAACGACATGCTCCATGAGCTTACCTACGCAAGAGGTTAACGATATCGGCCTAAGATTCTCGAAACGGAGTTTTTTACCCGGTTTAGGAATGAAAAGTACATTTGCGAGTTTCCACTTCTGCAGTATCGTCCCTTTTTCCCAACACTCCTGCATGTACGTTGCTAGGTTAGCGATGGATCTATCGTCTAAGTTACGGAGCATTTTGTTGGTCACTCTGTCCGGCCCTGCCGCTGATCTAGTCCTTAGCCGATTATTCTCCGCTCGCACCTCAGCCAGGAAGATAGGGGCGCCTAAGGCTGCGTTTTCCCGTCCTCCATAATCTGGGAGAGGTTCGGATCCGGCGGGATTAATGTATCTGCTCCGAACTTTATCTAAGAGTTCCTTCCTAGTGCCTTCAAATTGGTGCGCCATCCATTCCAATTGCTGCTTAGAAGCTATCTTCGTGCTCTCCGGATCTAAAAGGTGACGAAGAAGTCGCCACGTCCCGGACGTACTTATATTCCTATTCATCTCCTGACAGACGTTCACCCACCTATGCTTCGTGAGCGTGATGGCGTGCTCTTCAATTTGCCTGTTTAAAGCCGCTATTTGTTTCCTGATACTCCGATCCCATCTCCTCTGTTGGAGTCGGTTTTCCGAAGCTTTCTTTTTCTTCCAAAGATTTACTAATCTCGTGTGTACCACTTCGTTGTCCTCCTCGGTTTCCACCACTTCAGTGGCTTCTTTAACAGTACGTAACACCCCATCGCACCACTCGGCAATGTCGGAAATGGGAGTCGGGTCGGCCCTGAGGTCACTGAAAGAGTCCCAACTTACGGCCTCTGCCCTTCGTTTCCGAAGTGTTGCCGGGCCTCCCTCTACCACTATTTCTATGATCATGTGATCACTGCCTAGGTCGTCGTTTGTGTTGCACCACGTGGCACTAGTGCCGCTCCCCGTCAGAGTAAGGTCGGGTGTGGTGTCAACCACGACACTATTTTCCTTCCTCGTTGGCTGCAACGGGTCGGTGATTAAATCCAGATTATGAGTTTGCATGTCATCCCACAGTTTCCTGCCCTTTATTGAAGCCTGCTTATATGCCCATGCCGTGTGGTGAGCATTAAAGTCACCGACGATCAGCAATGGGTTGTTCCTACTCTTACGTCACGCAGAAGCGAAGAGATCCCCAAAGTCGCATCGCCTTTGTCTGGGAGACCTGTACATATTTAATACGAACAAGCTAGCGTTTTTCTTTTTTGGGGTATTTGCTCTATGAGAACATGGTCGATGTGTGCATTACCAATGTCATGCTGCACCGCCGTAACGTTTCGCCTTACCAGGGTGGCCACCTGCGTACTCGTGCCTTCGCTTACATAGGATTTATAACCCGGATGTGTCGCCTCTCTCCCACATTCGTGTAAAGCTATAACATCCGGTTGATCCCCTTTCCTCAGCAATTCCTGCAGAACCGCACGCTTGCGCGTGAAGCCTCTGCAGTTCCATTGCCAAACAGTGTTCTTACTGAATCTGTGAGCCATGATTGCCACTAAGGTGATTCATCGGCCGGCCTAATACTTCTTGGGCGAGCTGTTGATACGCCCTATCCCTCTTCGCGAATTCTGTTTTAAGTTCCTCTGTAAGTTTATTATCCCGCTGATGCAACTGCTGTGTCAGATTTTGAAACATCTCGAACATTCGTTTCTCGAAGGCTTTACGCCATTCATCGTCCTGGGTAGATTTGGCTTCAATGTTTGCCTCCAGTTGCGCTATTTTCATGTCTATCACTGTCTCTACGTTCTCATCTATTACGGGCTTTTCCACTTCTTTTGCCCTCTTTTTCGCTGGAGGCGGAGTAGTGCTCTGCTCCTCGGGCCTTTCTATATTTTTAATCTGTGGCATTCGTGGTAGGGTGTTGTGTTAGACGACTTAATAGCTGTTTGAAGCTCCTCTATTTGCCGACTCATCATTGCTAGCTGCTCTTTAAGCATGCGATTTTCTTCCTTAATGATTAACATTTCTTCATCGCGTTTATCCTGGGAGGCCCTATCTCCCCAACCCACCTTGAGATTCGGCGACGTCGGTCTACCACTGTTGAGGACAGCACTGCCGGAAGTCCCCTCGTTTACTGGACCAGTCATTGGTGGCAGCTCTCCTTCTTGTCTTTCCGGTAGTCTTGTAAAGGAACCTGCACCTCCTCTTGACCCTCTCTGATTCTTCGACCGGCTCCTGGACCGTTCTTTGATCTCTTCAATTCTGCACGTTTGTGGATCGGCGTCTTTCGCCTTCCGCTCTTCTCCTTCCATTCGCCGCCAGGCCTCCCACTGTCTCTTCTTTATTGTATAAGGGGTCCTGAAAGCTTCCTTGCATTTCCGATCTGCTGTCAGATGACCTTTGCCACACAGCTTACACTTGGGCTCACATGCATGGTCCTCGAGTAGAGCTGTCATTCCGCATCCCCGGCAGTGAACATGGTCGCTGATACACACGTCCGATCTGTGTCCTAGCTGGCCACATAGGTAGCACACCTCGTATCGTTTCTTATAAAGCATGTACTTCAGCGGTTCGCCGTAACAGTACATCCACCTGGGCATTGTCTCATTTTTGAAGATGATGACCACTGAACTTGAGTTCCCCAGCTTCCTAACACCAAGTATCGGCGGGTTCCTTGAGTTGCCGAAAGCCTCTGTTAGTTCCTCTACTGACAATCTCGGGTCAATGCCGCGCACCACACCCCGCCCGCTATCCTCGTGCGGCGCGAGGTACGCCATTACGTCATAGTTCTTGCCTTCAATCTTGATAGACTTAATTCTGGTCACCTTCCAGACAGTGTCTATGTCTGGAGTGCTGAAAATCAGGGTGCCTTGCTTGTCATTAACAATGAGCACTTCCTTTTCTTGTTCTTAATCCCCGGAATTCGCGCTGCCAAGCGCACCGTCTCACTGATCCTGGTGTTCGGAACTTTTGTGAGCGCCAGCCCGCACTTCGGGCGAATGATTATCTTGTAGTCGTTCGCCGGCAACCGCGGTAGGTGCGACGCAATTGAGCGCTTCGCGATCTTGTGCCCCATAATTTTGTATGCTGAGATCGCAGCCGCCGTCTTCTTCCTTTCTTCGCCGGGCTCGCCTCCACTTTCTGCCCGGGCGTTGCCATCTTGGCGTCCCTGTCTGTCACCTCTAGCGGAGTCACGCAGCTCTTTAACATGTTTTCCAACTTTCGTGATTCAGTAAGCGGTTCTAAATTCTTCGGGGGTAATTCCAGTACACTCCACGGTCACCTCCATTGCCGTCGCGTCTCCACAACGGGGCTCTGAAGCGAACGCCGGGGGCGTCAGCCACCACCGAGCCGCCGCGTTTGTTCACCGCTAGCGTTAGGCTTTGCTGGGCGGAGACGCAGTCGACACCAAAATAGTCATAAAATGTCCCAAAACGTACTCACAGTCCTGAAATCGTGGTCTAGATGAGCCCTAGAACTTCAGGCAGGCGATTATAGGAGTTGTTTGCTGTAACTGCACAATTTCCACCAGACCAAACAACTTTCCCCGGAGCTGATGCGAGGCACATACGAACTCCCTGGCCCCCTGGTGGCCATCCTTGATATGACAAACTGCACAAAAATCCCGCATTGCAGGAAATGGTCGTACTCGCACACACTAGCGTTCTTGCAGTTTTGTAAGATCGGATGATCTTACAACACTGCAAGACCACTAGTGTGTGCCAGTACAACCATTCCCTGCAACAACGGGATCAGTCCCTGCGAGCATTACTAAGTTTTAATATGACATATTGCTATCGCATTCACTGCTTCGCCTTTCCGGGAAAAGGTAGTTTTGTCCTTGTTTTTTTTTTCAAAATTTAAGGACCAAATTTATCTGCTCACCAACTGTTGAATTTTGAATCACGCCCACTCCGCCTCCCCTCTCAACTGCACCCACGCCAATGCGATAAAATCTGCACCATTTATGCACCGCCGGTTGAGGTGGAAACACCAGCCTGCCGTCGGCGGTGATCTGGGAACCGGCGCAGAGATGTAGCTCGTAAGATTTATGTTGCCGTTGACATTGTTCACAACTGTAAATAACTTGATATAAAATACATATTCGCCAGTGTGTAGTAGCATGCTAGAGCATACTATCGCTCGGGGCGACCTTCCCTGGTTTTCTGTGAGTAAACATCACTCTCTCACTCTCTCTCTCTCCTGTAATTATCTCTGATGCTACACTATAACGTTTTGCTCAATAAGAGAATTACACCACAATCATCCTCTTTCTGCATGCTTCGCCTAACATAACCTTTGAAAAAAATCCCGCACTGCCTTTTAGGCTGCTGTACAATGGTGGTTCCCTTTTGCATACACACTGTTTTATGGACAAGATAAAAGAGCAGACGGGTAATGGTGCCATCGGGCGAATGCTGCTTATTGAGGCTCGGGCGATCAGATGGCAACCAGCAAGACGGTCTGCAACTTTTGCAGTAACTCTCAAAGAATACGGAAATGACAAGCAAGTGTCCGTGCCAGCGAATTTTTTGAAGAGCTGTCCTGTTCAGCAGCTGAACCAAACCATAATACATTTTTCAAAAAAGGGATATCGTATATTGACGTAGAAAGACAAAAAACTTTGATTTACTAACCAAGAATTTAGAAATTTACAAACAGACACTTTATTGTATATAGGTGTTACCCACAGCAATAAAATGATCTATAACTATCATTTTGCGAATGTATGCAAAGATTGTAAGATACAACTGGCAAGTATCCTCCTATCGCATGCAATTATTACTGTAGTGTCTTGTATATGCGTCACCAATACTTCCTGCCCGAAGGTCTTCTATTGCATTCTGATACAATTTCAAAGCACAATTTCCAAGCTTTGAGTGCACCAGACGAGCTTCAAGACGTATGCGTAATATGTTTTTTTTTTTCAATTGCGTATGAGTAGATGTCATAAAAGGGCGTAATGTGGCGTTTCTGGAGCCAATGTTCACCTAGCCTGTAGAAATATTGGTAAGTGTTACATCATCCCAATTTTAATTAATTAAGTGAAATAATAGCAAATTGAGCATCCTGGAAGTTAGGAAAGAAAATAAACCACCGACCAAACGTATGGTAAAAACTGGGGCACCCTTAAGCTTCACCCTTCAAAGTTGTACGCGAAGCCAATATGCTGTCCCTAGAGCGTGCTTCAAACACCAAGTGCATAAAGTGTTTTTGAATCTGTTGTGCATTTACTACATGGACTTGAGAGAATCGATGCAGTAAATTTGTTGCGTTTTGTAGTGCGCGACTCTCTTTGAACCACGATATCATTATAAAATTCACGTGTTCTCTCACCCAATGGCAGTGTATGCCTGTACCACGCATTATTACTGCATCATTTCATGTGGAATTGGGAAGCATGTATACAGGACGCCTGTGTTCCTAAAGCATGAAGGTTACTTTCACAGCAATCCTAATGAGCAGAACTTATTTTCACTCTATTCAAAAGCAGACAGGTAACGCCCGCTTGTCATGCAAATGACCCAGGTTCGATCCCCACTCCTCCACAGAACAATATCTTATTTATATTTTTCATCATTCTCAATTTTTCTTGATGCACAACATGATGATTTTTTGCGCACAACCAACGATGCGGGCACCAACGCGGGAATTTCGGTGAAACGAGCGCTTTAACGCTGTCGTGTTGATAAAAGTGAATGCAGTGCTCTATGGTATTCAGCTTCTTATATTACCCCTTTCAGTCACGCAGTCTATATTTGGGGACGCTTATTTCAAAGGAACGTCACAAACCACCTGTTTCTTCAAATGGCTTTAAGCTTGGCGCGCAAATTTCTGCAGTCTTCCCGAAAGAACAACTTGAGGCCATTTAATTTCATTGTGCTCCATATTGCTCCAGAAGATCGCTTTGCACGAGGCACGACCATGTTTGACCATCATTTGACGTGCCGTGGTCCAGGACCAACCTGAAAAGTATTTTCCTCGCTCAGCACAAACAAATACACGAAAAAAAAACTTTATGCACTTCGGGCCCAACAGTTGAGTTTTTGAAGCAAGTAGTGACGCAGGCTTGTAGAATTATATTAGATAAATAGTATCCCACTCATATACATGAATCTGTGAATCTCAGACAAAAAACACATTCTCTCAGTTTTTAGCGTAATGTAATGTTACTGTGTGCGTTTAAATATTGCCACGCGAATAAGACGTGTTTCTGACAATGACATAATTTGTATCTGAATGATTTTAACCACGTATATGGCTCGAGAAAACGCAAGTATTGTAATATATATGTTTATTGGTGACGTCTCGATCGCAGAATGATCTTCCTCAGACCCTTATAAGATCGGTCAACCATTTCTTGGCGTGCCAATAATAGTCACACTTGTTTCACGACTGCACATTCTCAAAAAAGCTTCATTAAATGTGTGACAAGGATTGGTCTCCGATCGAAACGCAACAATGAACAGTTTTTCAGAAGCGTATACTTATTTTCCACTATATATATTCAATGTTGCTGTTTTGGAATACTTCTTGAGCACGACTTGATAAGAAAGTACGGATCTGCAATCAATGGGATTTGAACCACTGTCAAACGAATTGGTCCTCAAGCACTAGGGAAGCTCGTCGTTGCCATACTCAGTCTGTGATTTCATACTCCGGCTGCGGGAGAATGCCTACAGCAGGTCGAGCAGCATTCTTTGCTTTTAAGCAAGCTATTGCGAGAATGTGCGGTGATAAACCATGTTTGATCATCATTACCACGCCGGGAATGGTTGTTACAACTGCCGACGATAGCGATGATGTACACAATATGGAATACACCAGGCGTAGTACTTGCTTTTCATAACACTGTCATGTGGAACTGAGGCGTAAATGATTGGCTCCCATCAGTCTCACGTGCATAAATGAAGTATGAAAAGATTACTTCATACTTCATAAAATAAGTAAGAGTAGAATCACCAGGTTTAGAACCAAATGGTACAGAATTAAAAAGCATCGAACCTACAAGAAATAGACAAAGTGCTATAGATCTTGCTACTACTTTATATAGAAATAAATGAAAATGTTCACCAATGTCACTAGCCCTCTACGAACTACTGTATTGAGAAAAACAGATGATTACAAGAAGCACAAAATAATAAAATAAATAACATGCAGGCTTCTTAAGCAATATTGCCCGAAATAAATTGTCTCCTAAAGTGTCATTGTGTTTTTTATACAACCTTTTTAAACGTAGTGATAATGCGTATGCGGCGGCTATAAGTTGGCATTTTGCCGAAAATGTGATGAATTTGCATTGTCATATCTCTGTGTAAGCCATGAAACTGTTAATAATAGGTTGATGTGGCCAATTGTGCATTTTTATCGAAAAATGTGGGGTTTATCATTTGATAAAAGCTGTCACATAGAAATTTCGTTGTTTTTATTAGCGGGTCTACTTAGATGCTGCTGTCTTGACTTGACTGTCACCACTTGTCATGAAATACGAAGTGAAATACAATGTCTAAATTCTTCCATGAGGATTTTCAAATTTCAAGTGACTCAATTAGGAACGCGTATACTCCCTTGAGCACATAATGCGTTCAAACTCTCATGTAATTCTCTTCTCGTAAAAAGACAACGTTTTACAAAGAAATGTTTACGAAGAAACTTCCAGCGTTGTTGTCGCCATTTGATTTTTCACCAATCACTCGCTACGGCATATTCATGGCACCTGCTGAAGCCAACATAGAAATTTTTCGGGAAAAATGAAATGGATTGTAAACAGAAGATAGAAAGTTTACAAATTAGATTTGAGAAAATGTTGGTAAAGGAATGGGCCACTTAGCGCGCATGATTCGAAAGTGTGCAAGTCTGCAATGAATTACGAAGTGGTTGTGGGCTCATTATGATGTGACGTCATCTACGCTACACTCTTTATTGTGTAGAACTTTTGTTGATTATGATGTGTTCTTTTACGTCCCAAAATCACCATAATATTATGACAGACACCGCAGTGGAGGGCTCCAAAAATTTCGAACACCTAGGGTTCTTTAACGTGCACCGAAATCTGAGCACATGCGTCAGCATTTTTGTCTCCAACGAAAATTCAGCCGCCGCAGCCGGGATTCAATCCCGCGTTTTACGGGTCAGCAGCCGAGTACCTTAGCCACTAGAGCACCGCGGCAGGACGTAGAACTTTTCGTCGGTATTAGTGGGACGATTTCTAGTTTCCGGAAGAGTCTGCATAATTTGGTGCAAAGTGATGTTGCATCTGAATCAGGGCGAGTTAACACTGCGTCCCAATTTCGTCCAATATTCATGATTCCAAAATTATGAAATAATTCAACCAATTCAGCCTTTCGGCTGCTACTGCTGAACTTCGTGCGCAATGATATAGAGATACGGACACTGTATCTTCATCTGAATAATACTTCAAAATCACTCGAACACTTTTCAAAGATCAACCAATCATTATGAAGCAGCCATGCCTGCGTGGTTGGATGCAGCTATATTAGTGCCCACGACTTCGTGTCTCAGCTAAATGTATTAAAAATAAACTGAACAGTGGGATATAACAAAACAAATTGATAAAGGTACACAAACATTTACGACGTCGTTGCGGAATCAGACAAGAGCACTGGTGAGTGTGTTCAGCAATCTTCAGTAATAAAGGATTTTCTCTGGAGTAAAAGCTAGTCCCATCCACGTTCTCCGATTTTTGTTGGAACCATGTATGGAAGAGATAACCGTTTTTTATAAAGATGTGTTGAACCATAACTATACAGTGATTCTGACTCCTAAGCATCGTACGTCCTTATGTTCCAAAGTGCTGAAGATAGACTCTCTTCGCTTCCCAGTTACATTCGCAGGCAGGCACTGTTTTTCGCCCAGACCGCTAGTAAAGACGCAAGAAAACAAAAGGAACATGGATGAGTCCTGACTCACGATTGTCTTTTTCCCCAAAGAACGTATGTATGTAAAAATCTATAAAAACAAGAAAACGTATCAACATGCTTAGAAGTGTTAAAATTGAATGCAAAAAGTTACGCAACATATCTCCTGATGGCACACGTTCTGAGAAGGTCAGCTAATTTGAAGGCTCAATGACGTCCCATGAGTGGGTCACCCAATCGTTAAATCTGGATTGCTTCTATCACTCATCTAGTTATCCTTGAATTATGCTATGAAAAAATGTCATAATCAGTAGAACTAGCTGAGCAGCCTCACCCACTGGAAATGCGATGTCAGAGACGAAGCATTTGGATTTTTGATCAATTTTTTGCCCTCGCTTAAAAACACATAATCGCATCAGCCCCTCTGGCCCATGTATGCCCTCCATCGTGCCAAAGTGCATATGTTTTCTTATTGCTTTTACGTTCATGTGTTCTTCTAATGAAACTTTCGTTTGTGAGTCACTGTTTTCATCGTTCAGTTTTCCCTGAATCCTTCAATATTTTTCTGGTCTTCAAGCTCCGCCATAACTCCTGTGAACTTTGTACTCTCTGAGTGAAGGCCAAGACACAGCGCTGCGCACTCGCAGTAAGCCTCAGATCGCTGCCGGTGTGCCTGCTAAATACCGTGGAGTGTCACTGACACGTTTCACCGATGTCTGGTATTTTGTTTACTGTACTACAATTGAAGATTGGAAACGATGCCAAGTACCTGCTTCGTAGCTGGGTGTTGATGCAGTCGTTGGGAAAATTACGAAAAAAGTGCCTAGAGACGACGAACGGTAGGAAAAGTGAAAACGTGGTATGCCGCGACAAGAAACTTGTGCTTTCACGACTTTTTTCCCGCGTTCAATTGCACGTGAAAAGCACTTCATTGAAAGCGACGTCCTTAGAAGGGACATGTAGCTAATCATATGTGTTGTTGTGAAGTCTCCGTGCGACGTTACGAAAATTTTCCGTGGTCTCCTGTCAATTTTCCACAGAGAACCGGCGCATTTGTCGAGTGCAAAAAGGTCCAGAGCTCACCCGCTCACCAAAGCGTGGCCGAGAACCGTCCGCTAGGCCGGATACAGTTCAGACCGTACCGACACTAGACGAGCTCCTTTGACACGTCTACAGCGGAGAACAGCGTTGACAATAGAGGGGAGAATACTTAAAAACACCACCATGATCAGTTCGCTCACAGCAGCAGCCGCATTTACAAAAGGAGCATGCTGTTTACACACGACGAAGTAAGAATTGCCACATTTTAGAATTCTGTGTATAATTGTGCGGTAATATTGTGCGTCTTTCTTTGCGTTTGAGCAGCGCGCATCATTATCGAGACGCGACAATTGCTAGTCAGCGATCTCGCTCTCTAAGCTCAATTTGTCTCTGCTTTCTATTTGAGGTTACTACTGCAAGTTTCGAGCTGCTTGCTGATCTTTGCATGACATTCGAATCTGTTGCTGGAACGTTAAATACTTCGCTGTCATGGTTAAACCACGCACAATGAAGTCTCGAGTACCTTTGTGAAGCTACGTTTCATTATCTTGTTACAAATATTTCTCGAAATAGGTATCATCCATGCTTTCTCTTTTCTCGTGTTTTCGCGATTATTTATTTGTTTTTTGGTCATGTTTGATGCCAGTATTTTGATATTTTTTCTTGAGTGATCTATTTGTATAGGCTGAATCACCGCCACTGTTTATTGTTTCTTTAAATATTTGCTCACTATTTAGTCACTGTTATCTTCAAATGACCATTCGCATTGCCTTTCCCATTTATTTATGCCAAAATCACAAGCAGCGTCAGTGACACAAACATACCAGGTGTGTGACATGCAAAAGATGACGAAGTGCATTCGGCAAGCGAAAGTCTTTTGATAGGAACATCAAGTATATGCTGTCTGAAAAACTTAATGTTGTTCATGTGACTTATTGTACACAATCTTTTTCTTTCGATGCAAGGCTAACTTCGCTTTAGACCTCGATGTATCTTAATGTATTACGGGTGCTTTTAAATGAAAATGTTTATTGTATTGCACACAAAATTTGACTGCCCGACTCAATAGTCAACCACTAAGTCAGAAATTTGTGCGTTTATAAATTTTTCATTTTTTCTTTTTATTAAAATTTCTGTTTCGCTGCGCAATCACATCCAGAACGTATGACCGTGTGGGCTTCATCAAAGTACCCTCAAGTGGGTGAGAAAACAAGGTGACTGAGCAAGCATTGCCCCCAAAAACTTCTGTTGCAGTTTTGTTTTACTGCATTAGGCTACATTCAATGAATTTCTGCTTACGAGGCAATACAGTCTTTAAAACGTAAATGTTTTGAAGATCTGCGGCAACTTCCTGTTGTTCCGGATATGTGCGCGGCTACATTGAGCAAGTTTATCGCTGAAAGCACTATAACAATAAAATAACTGCTCAGGAAACGTCTACCATCAAGTTTTATGTCTTGAGCGATTCTCATTATGATCACAGAGGTGATTCTCTTGCATCAATCAGCACAGTGTGACATACAGATATTTTATTGGAAAGCACAGATGTCGGCCTAAACTGGCATGCTCTCGCGTGCGTTCCATAGGGAGTTTCGCAACAAGATTCTTATAAATACCTCTCAATGGATTATTTTTAGCTAAATATGAGCTCTAACGTTTGCTTCCTTGCATTTTACTTCACCATATTATGGCTGGAAAGCTTGGTGGGAAACACTTCGTGCTCAAGAAGAAATGTAAGTGTGTTCGGCATACAAAGCGTAGAAAGCGCTAAGTGAATTCTTCCGCCCCTAAATATTTTTACGACAAAGAAACCGACTCGGAAGAGTTGACACAGATATACATGTATACAGCTGCTTAAGCAAGCAGCGCCAGCGATAGAGATTAGGTCGCACCAGTTCATCGTCTTTGTCCTCTTCTTTTTAATGCCACTTGTACGCAGCATGACCCCAGTGGCAGAGGCACCATCCCAGAGCTTCAAAGGTTGCTATAAGATGCACTCTTGTAGGGCTTGAGCCGCGAGACGTTACCAACACCACTGGACTGTACAGCAAATGATGATGGCACACATGCTTATCTCATTGGCTACAGGTGTAAGTTGACACAATACGCAATAAGGTCCCGTGTAACGAGATGGAAAGATCTTTTGATAGGCGAACCCGACATTAAGGAGACCAGGTTAACAAAAACGAACCCAGAAGCGAACCACCGACTCCTTTTTTTTCGTCTGCGACACCATTAGCCGAGTGGGGACGAGCTGACGGCCATGATTGGCTCGTGTTATAGCGTCTGAGCATACTCGTTGCTGAACAAGATATGAGCGAAGATGACTGTGTCCAGCGGTAAAGTCGACCCTCTTCTGTACATTAGAGAAAATGACAAATAGCCCGCTGTGCCGTGAAGTGAATAATTGTACGCTAAAATAGCATAGCAAAGGACAAGATCTCAGTCTCCGTGGTCGGGTGACACGTATGTATAGCGAGAATCATCGTGAGAGCACGGTTAAAGGATTCAGACAGTTCATTGGTATGGGGATGGTAACCTGTGGGGCTAAGTGAATTCACAAATATATCAGTGTTTGTTGCGTGGAATAGGAACGTAGGATGTAGAAGATGTGTTGAGATAGAATGTATGGCCCAGGCCTGTGAGAAGTTGTTTTGTGGCGCCCTGCATTAATTGAAAATCCCGTAACAAGGAGTCAGCGACATCGGTTGCTCAGCTTGTCGGTAGAACTCGCGTAGTATCATAGCATGTGCATAATCTGTAGTCACGGCTATCCATTTGTTTTCCCATATTGATGTAGAAAAAGGACCAAGCAGGTTCAACGTAACTGGGTAAATGGTTCCGTAGGTAAGTCGATTATTTGAAGATGGCCAACGAGTAGTAGCGATGGGTTTTACGACGTAGACGCAACTCACGCGAGGTGCCGTATCGGCGTATAGAGCAGGTAAGGTCTGGCCAGAAGAAACGGTGCCTTACGTGCTCGTATGTGTGAGATACGCCAAGATGTCTGGCTGTGGGCGCGTCATGATGTTCAGTGAGGACACGGCGCCGAATGGCGAACATAAGGGACAGACCCTAACGTTGAACTCGTGACATGCATGTCATGTAAGTCATGATTGCACGGCACGCTTATGGTGCCCTCTCAATTGTTCCGTTTGTGTTACATATACCAAAAGTGGTGGTACATGATGTGAATGGACGACGAAGGTAGATGACACGTCTAAACATAGTAATCATGATATGCGGGTCATGTAAGACATTACTGCATGCTACGCTCACAGAACGCTGGCAGCCGCCTCGCTATCTTTACACGTACCAAATTTGTTAACACGTGACATTTTCAGACGAAAAAGGTAAATGGCATGCCGAAACATGATAATCATTACATAGAAAGCATGCACGGGATAATTTACGTCCGTCTCAAACGCTGTGCTGATTTTAAACTCACATATCCACTTTCCTCATTTGCACCTCGCATATTATCGATTCGCACTGTACGTGAAATCCACCATTTTTTCCCGTATCTGTTTTTGTACCTGCTTTCTATCTGCTTTTCTACCAATTTCTGCATTTTTCATTTTTATTAGTTTTTTGTTATTGCCTGTCTTTTCTTACTTCTAATTGATGTGTTTTTTGAAATCGTTCAGTTTTTTAATCGTTATACCTTTTAACTCTTGTAATTTCTTTTTCTATTTGCTTCTTGTCATCATTTTGGTCTGTGTCACTAAAGTGTGTAACGAGGTCCTCTTGGCCGAGCAAAGTTTTTTTCTTTGTCAACGTTCGCACCTGCTGTTTGTGGCGGTAGGATTTCCATACTGTTGTAGCGCCTACCCGTTTGTGTGTATCTTTTTTTTGGACACGAAGTTACTGACAGTCTGTTTCAGCAGCTGCGCTATAAAAAATGGTGTGGTAAATGTGTGGTAATATTTACTGTGCTTCCCCTGTTGTCCTTTGAAGAGACATTTTGTGGGTCCTGCGCATGAATTTTCTTTTCCTTTTCAGCGAGGTCGAGGCCGAGTCCGTTTACCTAGCCCTCTTAGCAATAGTCCGGTAAGTCTTTTCTCCATATAAAAGTGCGTTATCTTTAGGACCAAACTTCTTTCTTTCATAGTTCCGTGAGTGGGCATGCGACGTCAGCGAAATTCCGCACAATGTGTGAAAGTAAGAGCAGAGGCCAGAAAACTTCGAAGGTCGTTCGCGAAGGTCGGCAGAGAGAATATTTCACTGCACAATTTTTTTCAAGGTCAGGGTGAACACCAGAAGAATAAACAAGGTGACCGAGAACAATGAGTTGGCGGAGGCAGAAGTGATATTTTTACAAGGTTATCTGAAGCCCTGCCTGCAGAAAACAAAAAAAAAATAGTCGAGAGGCGCTAGAGGTGGGTCGCGAAAGTCGGCGAGAAAAAAATTAT
>NW_023609394.1:0-21337 GCF_013339725.1 Rhipicephalus microplus | reverse complement strand
AAACCAGGCACCACCCAGGAGGGCACTCACGCCTAAGAAATTGGAGGCAGTCGGAAGTAAGTGTTTCATGCTTAGTATATTTTCCTGAATTTAGGGACAGTAAAATTTATCATTTATATGAACCAGTAAGTCCCTAATTGCTACATATTCCTGCTCATTTTTACAGACGCCTTCAGCAAGTAAATTGCTGGGAGACCTAGAGAAACGGCACCAATGGAGAGGTTAAGAAAAATGAACAGATTCATTGCCGAAATGTTGAACGACCTAAATAAATGAGTCGTCAAAACATTACTCACTCTAGCCTCATCGTGTTTATTTGATATCATTGCAGCATACCTACACTACATTGTTTATTTTACTGTGTGCTTCATGAACTAGCATGCCTTTCTTAATGTATACATTCTTTTACTGCATGTTAATTTTGACCCAAATAGCTAATCCAACCCATATCACCTGCATAACCTGTAATACCCATACATTTGTTACACTTATACCACCTGTATGACCCGCACCACCCGCATGACCTGCACCACCCGCATGACCCGCACCACCCGCATGACCCGTACCACCCGCATGACCCGTACTACCTGTATGCCCCGTATCCAATAACATCGTATGTACAGGTCCTGTACATGTAGGAATTTTCAGTAGGGCGTCTACAAAAACGGTAAGATCTGTGGTCACAAAAGTTTCGGTGTTACAACTAGTCGGCTTTATGACGTCTTGTGGTAAAAATAAAGGGGACCTTTTTTTGTTGCCTTGACGGCCTGAAACCTCACCCCCGGAAGTCGCCGCCTTCAGTTTCCCCGGCGTGGACTTGGTGACTTCCTTCCACTGACGTCGGCTGTAGTGCGGTGGCGCGACGAAGGCAAATATGCCGGAGACGGAGAGCGTGGTCGATGTCCCAAACCTGGCTGGTAATCAGGCATATTGTTGTCAATGTGGCACGGCAGTTTTCAAAGTGGGACCGAGGCAAGGGGGGGGGGGGTCCTTGAGGATTGGCGTTCCGGCGTGGTGCGTAGTCATCGTGGGCGCGTCGATCGTCAGACCATTGCGGAAGAGGTCGAAACGTATCGACATGGTGCCAGCAATGACGAGAACTGTGGCCCACACCTCCGCTGGTAAAACAGAGCGAACGTCTGCCTACAGTGCGCCAGACGTCTGTTTTACGAAGCTGTGGGCGCCACAACGGCTCGTAATATGTAAATGCCGTGTCTCGTTGGGAGACGGCTCTTCGTACGGCAGCACTTCGTACAGTGGCACGACGGCAGGGCGCCGCGGTGTCTGTTCTTGCGGTGGCGACCAAGGAATGTCTGCCGATGTCTGGCGGTACGACGGCACAATGGGCGGTGAGCGGCGAAGCGCGGCTGCGTAGCTCATAGGTCGCATGATCGTGAGTAGGACCAGCTGCTGAAAACGATTCGCGTATTTCTTCGCGGACGACGTCAGATACAGACGCCATAAGTGGTTCTATGACCAGAGTCCGCAGCTTCAGCGGCTCCTCGTGAACAATATCTCGCAATAAATCGCTCAACGAGCTTTGATTATGAGATGTCGTCCCGGTGACTTGAATGTGGGCGCTGCTGGACAAGCGATCGTATTGTCGGCATCGTAGGTGAAGCGCCCGCTCGATAGCCGTAGCTTCTTTGATGAAGTCTGTCAAGTGCTTGGCGGGTTCCGCAAAAGTCCGGCGAACAATTGCTCTTTACCACCGCGCATGAGGTAGCGTAACTTTTTGTCGTCGGTCGTGTGCGGGTCAGCTTTACGGAAGAGACGGGCCATGTCCTTAGCGGACATTGCCACCATTTCATTGGGTTGTTCTAAGAACGCACAATGCAAAACCCAAGTGCTACAATGTTGCCAACATTGAAGGAGGCAATCTTAAAAGTGATCGACTGTGGCAACTGCTGATTGGCATGCTGTGGATCGAATGTCCGTCGCAGCATGTTTCCAAGCAGGATGTGCAATGCAGGCTGTAGAAGCTCTGGATTTGGCTTTGGCTTTAACCTTGGCTGCCGCTTTCACAGAACTTCAGCAGGCAGAGGGCGGAGATTGTTGGGAAGGCACTGGAAATGTTTGAAGCTGCTAAACTTATTTGACGCGGCTTGAGGAGCTGCCGAGGCGCTGGCGGCACCAGAGTCCAGTCAGGAGTTTTCATGCATGCCACAAACTGTTGCACTGGTACTAAATGAAAGATTCTCAAAACACTCAAGTAAACAGTTCTAGCAACCGCCCATTCTTTCATCTCTGACCACACTTCGCCCTGGAAAAGAAACTAAACTATTGCTTGTACAACTATTTTAAATATTGAAAAACTTTTCATATCACACATCATGCTAAAAATGCATTGCGTTGCTAATACATGCAGATGCGTGGATAAATTAGATCTTGATCAGATATTGGATGCAGCATATTAGATATCCAATATTGGAATTTGTTTTACCATAAATACGTACTTCGAGATTTCCTTGAGATGTTTGTAAAAGCCTTTGACAATGAGAACTGTCTCTCGACAAGCAAATAAACAAAATCCGCAGTGGCTGTCCACAATCTAGTAATTCAGTCTAGAAGGCCACTGGAGGTATTGCCATGTTCAAGGTAAAAAAAATTAGAAGATCTACCCAAAGGTTTTACAAAACACTGAGACACCTTATTCAGAAGTTCTGAAAGACCTCTGTGTGTATATGATAATATTATTATACCTATAAAGACATGTGATCATATTATCAGTGATGCGCACTTTTGTGTTCACTTGTAAATATATACAATCAATAACAAATGTTTCCAAACCACTTGAGCACCTGCCAAACTGCCTGTCCGCACCACCTAGCAGTGTGCCATCCATCCTCTACTACAGGGCCAGGCTATAAACAAATCTTCTTGTCACTCACTGGCCTTTCTAATTTCTATTGCCGTGTAGAGCATTGTTAGTGCCCAGTTTCCACACGAAGCAGTCATCTGGAGTATGAGCATTGCATTTTTATATCACAGCAGGACCAAATCTATCATTGTGCTTCGAGCAGTGCTTTTTTTGTTGGCAAGGTATCACTTTGTGATAAACATTGCAACTGATAACAGTTATGCTAATCGACTGCTTTCTAGGCAGAAGCATGTAGACGCAGATGCCTAAAAAGCATGTCCCGACAAAAAGTGAGAGGTGTATATAATTTATACCCGGTCAGAAAACAGACATTGATTGATTAATATGTAAGGTTTAACGTCCCAAAACCACCATATGGTTATGAGAAACTCCGTAGTGAACAGCTCCGGAAATTTTGACCACCTGGGGTTGTTTAATGAGCGCCCTCCTACCTGGCGCCTCGTTCCCCAGCTGCCGCACGCGTGCCGACAGCGTAGCTCAGGCGCGCATAAGCTCCGGCATCCGCGAAGATGGCTGCCAGGGCGCCTCTTGGTCTGAGCCAGTCAACCGTCGGCTCCTTCCCGCGCTGGCATGTCCGGGCACGCTGCGCGGGCCTAAGTCACAACGCAGCGCCATTTCCCTTTGGGCGTGCGTGACATCCTCCTCTCCTACGAACTGTGTTGCGCCCGACGATTCGCTCGTCGCGGCAGATGCTCTCAGGCCTCCACGAGAGGTTGACAGTCTGGCAAAGGCGGCACAGTCTGGCAAAGGCGGCACAGGTTCTCGCGCAATCAGAGCACGGGGTTCTTCGTTCTCTTTTGAAGGCACATACGCGTCAGTGCGTATGCTCCACTACAATACCCCCGGGGTTAAGAGTAGCCATCCTGGCGGCTCAGGGAGTAGGCAAAATGAGGGGGTCGTAGTAGGGCTTGAGACGGTCGACGTGCACGGTCTCATGTCCTCGACGGCGCAAGTCTGGCGATTGTGTTAGGGGCTCTGTGATGTATTTCACCGGAGAGGTTGCGTCAATGACACGGTATGGACCATTGTATCGGGCCAGAAGCTTAAAAGAAAGGCCAGGAACGTGCGGGGGCACCCAAAGCCACACAAGAGAGCCAGTACGAAACGTAGGCGCCGTGTGATGAACGTCGTCATGTCGGGTGTTTTGTAGACCTTGAACCTCACTTGTCACAGACCGAGCCAACTGACGGTAGTCTTCTGCGTATCTGGCGACTTCCGATAGCGGTGAGCACTCCGATGCATCAGGGCCGTACGGAAGTATGGTGTCAAGTGGGTGAGATGGTTCGCGGCCGTATAACCGAAAGAGCGGGGAAAAACCGGTAGTCGCTTGCGTCGCGGTGTTATAAGCGAATGTAACAAATGGTAATAGAGCGTCCCAGTTAGTGCGGTCGGAGGAGGTGTACATCGTAAGGATGTCGCCAAGTGTGCGGTTGAACCGTTCAGTGAGACCATTCGTCTGTGAATGGTATGCGGTAGCTTTCCGATGTATGATGTTGCATTGAGCGAGAATAGCTTGTATGACCTCCGACAGGAACACTCGACCCCTATCACAGAGTAATTCACGTGGAGCCCCATGGCAGAGAATGAAGCTGCGCAGAATGAAGACTGCAACTTCGTGGGCGGTCGCTGCCGGTAGAGCTGCAGTCTCAGCATAGCGTGTCAGATGATCGACGCCGACAATAATCCACCGGTTTCCAGAGCGACTATATGGGAGGGGGCCATAGAGGTCGATACCCACGCGGTCGAATGGGTGAGCAGGGCATGGGAGCGGCTGTAACATGCCAGTAAGGTGCCGCGGAACTGTCTTGTTCTGTTGGCAAGTGGTGCAAGACTCAACGTATTTCTGCACAAACCGATACATTCCTCGCCAGTAATATCGTTGGCGCAGCTTTTCGAAGGTTTTCAGGACACCTGCGTGAGCACTTTGGGGATCTGCATGTAAATTCATGCAGATGTCCGAGCGCATATGAGTTGGAACAGCAAGGAGCCACTTCCGACCACCAGGCATATAGTTGCGGCGGTACAGAATGTTGTCTTGCACGGAAAAGTGGGCTGCTTGCCGGCGTAGCGCTCTCGTGGAAAGGACAGCAGACGGATCGGTAAGGTAGTCGAGTAACAACGCAAGGTATGGATCTTTACGCTGCTCAAAAAGCATGTCAGTGGTGTCGATCGGTGACAAGGTGGCAAAAAGGGGTGACAGAGAAGCCACATCTAGAGTTAATGGTGATCGCGAAAGTGCATCGGCATCCGCATGCTTGCGACCGGAACGATATACGACACGGATGTCGTATTCTTGCAATCGAAGTGCCCAACGCCCCAGGCGTCCGGACGGGTCTTTCAAGGTGGACAGCCAACATAGAGCGTGGTGGTCTGTGACCACGTCAAAAGGACGGCCGTAAAGGTACGGGCGAAACTTCGTCAACGCCCAGATTATGGCCAAACACTCCTTCTCTGTCACGGAGTACTTCAATTCAGCCTTCTAGAGAGCGCGACTTGCATAGGCGACTACGTATTCAGCTTGGGTGCCTTCCCGTTGTGCCAAAACTGCACCAAGACCGATGCCACTTGCATCGGTGTGAATTTCTGTGGCAGCAGCAGGGTCGAAGTGACGAAGAATAGGTGGTGAGGTCAGCAGGCGGCGCAGCTGGAGAAATGCGTCGTCACATGCAGGTGACCATGCAGATATGCCTTTGCTGTTGGAAAGCAGACTCGTCAGAGGTGCGATGATGGACGCGAAGTTGCGCACGAAGCGACGATAGTAGGAGCAGAGACCGACGAAACTTCTTAGGGCTTTCAGTGATGTGGGCAACAGAAAGTCAGCGAGAGCTCGAAGCTTATCGGGATCCGGAAGAACACCGTCTCTTGTGATGACATGTCCCAAGATGGTTAGTTTTCGTGCTGCGAAGTGGCACTTCTTGGAGTTAAGTTGTAGGCCTGCAGAAGTTAGACAGGTCAGAATCTCTTGGAGGCGGGCAAGATGTGTCGGGAAATCAGATGAAAAGACTACGATGTCATTCAGGTAACACAAGCAGGTTTTCCACTAGTGGGCACGCAAGATGCTGTCGATCATGCGCTCAAATGGGGCAGGCGCGTTGCAGAGCCCAAATGGCATGACTTTGAACTCATATAGGCTATCCGGCGTTACAAAGGCTGTTTTAGGGCGATCACATTCAGCCATTGGCACCTGCCAATACCCACAACGCCGATCCAAAGATGTAAAGTACTCGGCGCCTTGTAAACAGTCAAGAGCATCGTCTATTCGTGGTAGCGCATAGACATCTTTTTTCGTAATATTGTTTAAGCCACGATAGTCCACACAAAATCGTACGGTTCCATCTTTTTTCTTGACCAGAACCACAGGTGATGACCAAGCGCTTTGAGAAGGCTGTATGACTTCACGTTTAAGCATGTCATCTACTTGCTCCGTAATGACGCGGCGCTCTTCGGCGGAAACGCGGTAAGGGCGCTGTCGCAGAGGCGAATGTGAGCCGGTGTCAATAGTATGAGTGATAATCGTGGTGCGGCCCAAAGCAGGTTCTTGAAAGTCGAAAGAAAAACGAAACTTGTTAAAGAGAGCAAAAAGTTGGTGGCGATGCGAGAGGGGAAGGTCTGCGTCAATAGCATTGTCGAAGGCTGACGAACTTGATGGCTCAGACGCATGAGTTATTGCAGCAATGTGACATGGCGTTTCGTCGGGAAGAATAATATCATCGATATGGTCGACAGGTTGCACATATCCTAACGTTTCACCACGAAGTAAGCCAATGGGGTAGTTGCAGTGCTTGGTAACCAGCATTACGGTTAAACCAGACGCAATTGTAAGAACAGAAAATGAGAGAACGATGCCCTTGCGTTCAGTAAAAACCGGAGATGGCGTGAACACCACCGTGCCGTCAGGTTGCGCCACACATGAAAGGCTAATAGGGACCGAAGCTTCAGGAGGCAAGGTGATGTCGTCATCAGCGATGAGTTTGCAGAGCAGAGGAGAGCGGTCGGGTGGTGGAAATTCACATGTTGGCACAAGGGACACTTCGGCACGGGAACAACCGATGATAGCTTCATGACGTGATAAGAAATCCCAACCCAGGATAAGGTCATGAGAGCAAGATGGTAGAACAAAAAACTGTACAACGTACAAAACGTCTCGGATGGCGACGCGCGCCGTACACACAGCTGAGGGATGAATGCGTTGCGCGATAGCCGTGGACAGCACCAAGCCACTGAGAGATGTGGTCACTTCAGTTTCCTACAAAATTTTGCGTTCATCACAGAAACGGCGGCCCCGGTATCAATTAACGCTAATGTGGCGACTCCCTCAACATTGACATCAACAACAATTCGCAGCGAAAATGGAGGCCTTGGGAATTGCGCACAAGGTGCAGTTCTTGCCTCCGGAACTGCACTGATTTGTTTCCCTCCTCAGGAGGTGGTCGACGACGCATAGGCCATGGCGATCGGCGACAAGGTGATGGGAAACGAGCAGTCGATGGGTGGCGATCCGAGGCGGAGTGCCTCTGTTCCGCACTGCATACCCTGCTGAAGGAATTTAAATCTTGCTTCGCCTCTTCATCTAGAGTCGGTCAAACACCCCTCATAAAGCACCGAATTATTACCGACGATGATGTTCGCCCAATCCGCCAGCAACCTTACCGTGTTTCGGCTAAAGAACGCGAGACTATACAGACGCAGGTAAAGGAGATGCTTGACGACGGGGTGATACAACCGTCGAGCAGCCCGTGGTCCTCGCCAGTCGTTCTAGTAAAGAAGAAAGACGGAACGCTGCGATTCTGTGTTGACTACAGGAAACTCAATAGCGTCACCAAAAAAGACGTCTACCCGCTTCCACGGGTTGATGATTCTCTCGACAGGCTACGACACGCGAAGTATTTTTCATCGATAGATTTGAAGAGCGGCTATTGGCAGATAGAGGTCGATGAGCGAGACAGAGAGAAGACAGCGTTTGTAACTCCCGATGGGCTTTATGAATTCAGAGTTCTTCCTTTCGGCCTCTGTTCGGCTCCCGCAACATTCCAGCGAATGATGGATACCGTCCTCGCTGGCTTGAAGTGGCAAAGCTGCCTTGTATACCTTGATGATGTGGTCATCTTTGCCGAGAGTTTCGAAGAACATCTGAAGCGTCTAAGAATGGTTCTGGAAGCTATTCGTTCGGCCGAACTCACGCTAAAACCCCAGAAGTGCCATTTCGGCTACGATGAGCTGAAATTTCTGGGACATGTTGTGAGTGCGGATGGAGTGCGGCCTGACCCAGAAAAAACTGCAGCAGTCGCCACCTTTCCTGTGCCGTCAGACAAAAAAGCGGTACGGCGTTTTCTCGGCTTGTGTGCTTATTATCGCCGATTCATTACCAACTTCTCGACGATAGCCGAACCGCTCACGCGACTCACCCGAGATGATGTACCGTTTGCCTGGACTACAGAGCAAGAAGCAGCTTTCACAGAGTTACGGCAGCGAATGCAAGAGGCACCTGTTCTTGCGCATTTTGATGAGGACGCTGATACCGAAGTTCACACGGATGCAAGCAACGTCGGACTTGGCGCTGTCCTTGTACAA
Organism: Rhipicephalus microplus; assembly: GCF_013339725.1. Taxonomy (NCBI): domain Eukaryota; kingdom Metazoa; phylum Arthropoda; class Arachnida; order Ixodida; family Ixodidae; genus Rhipicephalus; species Rhipicephalus microplus. Next base: position 12,885 of record NW_023609394.1, on the reverse strand, counting down.
CGGCACAACGGCGTAGAACATGTCATAGCTTACGCCAGTCGTACTCTCTCTCGAGCCGAGGCCAACTACTCCACTTCAGAGAAGGAATGCCTCGCAGTCGTGTGGGCAACGGCAAAGTTTCGACCTTACCTCTACGGCCGTCCCTTCAAGGTGGTGACCGATCACCATTCGCTGTGTTGGCTGGCCAATCTCCGTGACCCGTCTGGTCGTCTCGCTCGGTGGAGTTTGCGCTTGCAAGAGTTTGACATCATGATTGTGTATAGGTCTGGGCGCAAGCACGAAGATGCCGACGCACTTTCTCGAGCACCCGTGGGACATCCTGATATGGACTCGGAATATGCTGATGGTTTTCTCGGAGCCCTCAGTGATTCTGACTTTATGTCTAGACAGAGAGCCGATCAGGAATTGCGCCCTATTATTGATTCCTTAGAAGGCCGAATTCTCACACTCCTCGGCGCATCGCTCGCGAATTGTCATCCTTTTGTCTAAGGAGGGGCATTCTTTACAAGAAAAATGCTCGAGGTAGCAACAAAGCCTTCCTCCTCGTTGTACCAGCCGACATGCGGGATGACATCCTCCTCGCGTGCCATGACGAGCCCACGTCGGGACACTTGGGCTACTCGCGGACTCTCGCCAGAGTGCGCCAGCAGTACTATTGGCCACGACTTTCGACCAGTGTACACCGCTACGTGCAAGGCTGCCGCGAGTGCCAACGTCGCAAGACGCCACCCGTGAAACCTGCGGGCCTTCTCCACCCTATTACACCACCACGGACACCTTTCGACCTCGTGGGAATGGACCTTCTAGGACCCTTCCCTTTGTCGGCCACTGGTAACAAATGGATTATAGTGGCAACCGATTACTTGACCCGGTATGCTGAGACAAAGGCATTACCCCGCGGCACGGCGTCTGAAGTGGCGAAGTTCTTCGTGCAGCACATCGTCCTCCGGCACGGCGCGCCGTCATGTGTGATTACGGATAGAGGAACATCATTTACGGCACAAATGCTAGAGGACATTTTCAGACTGAGCTGCACGAGTCACCGAAAAACAACGGCTTACCACCCACAAAGTAATGGACTGACGGAAAGGCTCAACAAGACCATAGCGGACATGCTGTCAATGTACGTGGACGTGCAGCACAAAACCTGGGACGATATCCTCCCATACGTCACGTTCGCATACAATACGGCAATGCAGGAAACAACCCGATTTTCACCTTTCCACCTTGTTTATGGACGCAACGTACAAACGATGCTTGACGCTATGCTGCCGTACGATAATAGCGATGCTCTTTCTCCAGAAGCCGAGCAATACACGCAGTACGCCGAAGAGGCTCGTCAACTGGCTCGCGTGAACATCGGTCACCAACAAGACGCAGATGCACGACGTTACAACCTTCGCCGTCGAAACGTCGCATACCACCCGGGTGAACGAGTGTGGGTGTGGACTCCTGTCCGACGACCAGGCTTGTCTGAAAAGCTTCTGAGCCGTTATTTCGGACCATACAAGGTTATCCGACGTGTGAGTGACCTTACATACGAAGTACTTCCGGACGGCACAGTGTCGTCACGTCGACAACATCGGCCCGAAACTGTGCATGTCGTACGACTCAAGCCGTACTACACACAATAGTCTCTGTGCTTGCGAGTTACTTCGCAAACGTGACAATATGCAGACGTGGTGGTCTGCTGCGGTGCGTAGGTAGGAGCTCCGAAGTATGCGTGCGCAGGTGTGCGACGGCGGCGGCAGAAGCGTGCAATGTGGCCAGCGATGCCACACGCATCGATGGGACGATTGTCTCGGGTGCGCCACTTATTAGATGGACGGAAAAAGCGAGGTGGGGGCCTGTAAACTGGAGGCGAGGCAGAAGGAGGTAGAGCCGATAAGGCGACTGGATGCGGTGGGGGCCGCGCGACCACAGCTGCGTAGCTGAGAGGTGAAGGTGGCGCAGTTGGTGCGTAGCCAGCAGTTGAGAGATCAGATGGCACCGAAGTGCATGGGTAAGAGGCTGGTACTGTAGGGAGGGCATTGCAAATTTCAGTGCGTATGGCCTGCTGCATATTCAAAGGGAGGCTTGTCGTCGGCGTGTCGCTATGCAGCAGCAGAGAGAGCTGTCGGGCGACTTCCTCCCTGATGAAGTGTTTAATCTGGTACGACAGAGTTCCTTGGTGAACGTTGCCATTTGCGAGTGCGACGGCCCAGATCGAATCTGGTGATTCGATCTCTGTCGGGCGATGGAACGCTGACGACGCAATTCATCGAAGCTCTGGCACAGGTTTACGAGGACTGCCACCGTGGTCGGGCTTTTCGCCAGCAACATCTGGAATTCACCATCCTCGATGCCCTTGAGAATATGTCGAATATTCTCTTCTTCAGGCATGGATGAGTTAACACGCCTGCAGAGGTCGAGCACATCATCAATATAGCTACTAAAGGTCTCGCCAGGCTGCTGGGCTCGGTGGCGCAGACGCTGGTCAGCGCGTAGCTTGCGGACCTCTGGTCGGCCGAACGCTTCGGTCACGAGGGTCTTAAAGGTGGACCAGCTGGCGATGGCGGTTTCGCGGTTGGTGAACCATAGCTTGGCGACGTCAGCCAAGTAAAAGATAACATAGGCAAGCTTAGAGTCGTTGGCCCATTTGTTGCTGGCACTTACGCGTTCGTACAGGGAGAGCCACTCTTCGACGTCTTGCTCACCACTACCGCTGAAGATTGGTGGGTCCCGCTCACGGGTAGCACCGGGGCAGGTCGGCGGGGCAGGCGATGGTGCTGGCTGTGCTGGGATGGGCTGGTTGGCGACTGCGTCAGTCATGTTGTACAGTGGTCTTTCGGCCAACTTGCGAGAGCAGAGCTCCAGGACTGCTTAGGGATCTCAGCACCTCCACCAATAGCGATGATGTTTATTCGAACAGAGGAGTCGCAACGAGGTCGCGACGGAAAATGGGCGAACGGCAAGTCTGGCAAAGGCGGCACAGGTTCTCGCGCAATCAGAGCACGGGGTTCTTCGTTCTCTTTTGAAGGCGCATACGCGTCGGTGCGTATGCTCCACTACAATAAGCCCGTTGTTGTTATCCTGCCTCGTGTGTGGTTTCTGCGCCGTGCTGGAGAAATCGACGAACCCGGACGCAGCGTCTTCGCACGCAGCGGCAGTGGAGGACGTCGCATCCCTACACGATTGCGCTTAGTAGGTAAGCCTTGTGCAAACCTATCTCCACATAACTGGCACCCAACTTGGTTTCGGCATGGCTTCAGAGCAGACCCCTCCGAGGCGCTCGTTCATGTTCGATCCTGTGGCGACGGACTTGATCTAGTTCGAGGCGGACGGCTGCAACAGCACGGGGTACGGCCCTCTCGGCGACCCTCTGCTTTCGTTCACCGGGAGAGATCCCTTTTTCGGGGCCCCCTACGGTGATGTGAGTCGCTTGAACGAGGACAAAAGTCCTAGCCAAGCCAGTAACGGGCTGTAGAAGCTGTTCAAGACTCACGCGCTTACGGGCCCGTACCCGGCGCAGTCTTCGCTCACTGGCCTTTCCCCGTCAGCCGCACGGTTGACAGCTCAAATCGCCGCAACGAGTCTTTCCTACCGGGGGCACTCAAGTGTTGGCGGGAACGCGCTTACTGACCCGCCGTGGTCGCGAGCGCAAAGAGTTGACGATGTCGTTCGCGAGCCTGCTCCCTTAACTGACAACCTCGCCGCGTTCACCGACACTCGCTCGCCTGAGACTCGGGTAGGCGACGTTTTTGGCGGACGTTGGCCACCGTGCTCTGCTGTCGACCCATTTACCAGTAGCGTGAGGCCTAAAGCATCAGTCGGAGTGCAAACCCTACCCTCCTCCATGCCATGTACTGGCCCTTTTCGGTCGGACGCGCATGTTGAGGAACAGGCGCGCGCAACTGTTACGGCCGCGTCCGCGCCGGAGCAGTCACCGCTGCACGCAACTGCGGTGCAGCTTTTAAACGTTCTGTTGGAAGCGGTGCGCTCGCAGCCTTGTGCTTCAAAGGGAGAACCTGAGTCGCCTCAGGCAAGCGTTCCGAGTAGCTTAAGGGTACCTCTGCCTGAGTACAGTGGTTATTCGGACCACATCAGTGCCACAGAGTACCTCGATGCGCTGCACCGCTATCAACAGGCTACGCGGCTGAGCGACAGCGTTATGCTAGGCTTTGTTTTGGCCCTGTCGCTGACAACCCAAGTGGCGAGGTGGTACTGGCTCGTCGGCCACTAAGCTCGCTCGATGGAGGAGTTTAGGGCGCTCTTTCGTAGTGAATTCCTTCCTCCTGAGAACGAGCGCCGCATGCGTCGTGAGTTTGAGCTTCGCACACAGCATCCCGACAAATCTCTTCTCGAGTACGTTCGGGCTTTGCAGGAGCTCTACCTCCTTGCCGATCCTACGGCATCAGACGCCGGGAAGGTGGAGCGAGCCATACACCAGGCTCATCCACCCTTCGCCGCTTATCTTCGGAGCGCCGGTTATCGTGACCTAAACGAGCTGGCATCCGATGCGAAGCGTATTCAAGGCGACATTCTGGCGGCGCGAGCCTATCGCCCACCGCCGTCCGCGTCTCTCGAGCCTCGTTGTGCGTGGGCTCGTCGTGACTTGTCACACTGGGGTTCCCCGAACTATGAGGCGGCTTCTGCCGCGAGAGACCGAGACGCGCTCAACGTGTCGCACCGTGCTCTGGACCCGTACTCGTACGGCCGGGCGGCCACCGTTGCCCGGAAGCGTGAACAATAATGGAAACCCCGTGCTCCAGTGCACGAGGGGATATCCGATCGCGGAGCCCCCACTGCGGCTAGCGAACGGACACATCGTAGCTCTAAAGGATCGCCAAAATCCCCCCCCCCCCTGTTGGAGGAAAAGGCGTAGTCTGCTTTCGTTGCCGTGAGCGTGGTCACACCGCGCGACCGCGCGAGAGTGCAACGCGCCCCAACTGACACAAGGTCCTGCTCGCCCGTCGGGAAACGGGGTGAGCCGTCGGTGAGCTCCCCCTTGCCAGCGACTGCAGCAGTAAGAGAGCACGGGAGTGTAACACAACCTCTGGCACCAATGGCGTGTCGCGCTGGACATGACATTCCAGCCACGCCAGCACCGTTCATCGCCCTTACGATCGCTGGTCGAGAGTTTGCGGCGTTGCTGGATAGTGGGGCTTCTATCTCGCTGTACGGTGAAGAGGTTAGGGCTCATTTGCGCGACCGCTCTGTCCGCATTCGAGCTTGTGACACTGCCTTCCACCTCGCCAGCTGTACCGCTGTACCACCACCTCGTGCAGCGCTGCGCTGTTGGTTGTGCGTTGAGGGAATCGCGCACGCCGACAGCGCTTTGTGCATCTCCCTAGTCTTTCCGTGCCTGTGATTCTCGGTCGCGACTTTCTCGCGCGCACGGGTATCGTGATTGACATCGCAAGCGGAGGCCGCAGGGACGGCCCTTCCGGCACCCTACGGCCTTTCGCTGCACCTCCCGTGGTCTCGGCTGCCAGTAAGTAGCCGGACGTCACACGGAAGGAGGAGGAAAGGAGACCAAGCGTTGCCCCCACGGCCCGCGTCTACCCCTCCGACGCCAAGACTGGTCCTTTTACCGGCGTGGCGGAAAACGGTCCGTGCATACAGCTTTCCCTCGAGCATAATTCTGCCGCGGTGAACGAGGCCTTGGCTATGCCGGTGACCCCCCCCCCCCCCCCGCTAAGCAGCAACTCGAATGGCTCGCTGCCGCCTTTGCCGGACAGCTTGTCGAAACGCGAGAAAGCATGCATGTCGTCGCTGTTGACACGTTTCAGCGATACGTTCACCGAACGCCCGGGTTGCACCTCTCTGGTGAGGCACCGGGTTGACACAGGCGACGCACAACCGTGGAAATGCATTCCTCGCCCCATTAGTGTGGCAAAGAGGAAAGCAATTGACCAGGCACCGGATGAGTTGATTGAGACCAGAGTTGTCCAACGCTCAAACAGTCCTTGGGGTTCTCCGGTGGTAATGGTCCCTAGAAGAGACGGCTCTCACCGGCTCTGTGTGGACTACTGCCAGCTGAACGAGGTCATGAGGAAGGATGCTTATCCTATGCCTAACGTTGACTCGATCGTGGCTTCTATAAGTGGTGCTTGCTACTTTAGCACCTTGGATGCTAGCCGCGGTTACCTACAGGTTCAGATGGAGCAAGCGGGCGCGGAGAAAACTGCGTTCACCTTTCACAGAGGTTTGAACGAGTTTACCCGCATGCCGTTTGGCTGTTCTGGAGCTGCAGCTACATTCCAGAGATTGATAGACCGCGTTCTAGGGGACGCTAAATGGGAACACGCCATGGCGTAACTATAGCATAACTATAGCCGCCGAGCGTAACTATAGCATGACGATAGTTATAGCGCGAGACCAAAACGATGACAGAGAGACAAGAAGGACACGAAAGACACGAGCGCTAACTTCAAACTGAGTTTATTGCGCAGATCACAAAAATATATAAAGGAGACAGTAACCATGTGATAAAAACCATATGGCACAAAGAGCAGAACATGAGTAAGAGAAAAACAAAGGCAAAAAACACAAAAATAAAAGCACAGAAAAACGGCAAAGAAAAATCTATAAGAAAACGAAACATAAAGATAAAGATAATATAACTACCTGCGCGCACCGAAACCTTCGAGGAACCTAAGTTCCTCCTCGGACAGAGCCACGGAGGGCTTGCTGATACAAGGCACCTGTTCGCGTGTTATCTGCACGGCCTCGACAATGACTCGGGTGCGCTCATCTCTGTGCTTGTACAGCGTCGATGTGTCCTTGAAGAGGGGAACACAATTGCACTCAGTGCAGTGCTGAGCAAGAAAGCCATCTTTCGCGTTTCTAACATTGTTAGCGTGTTCTCTCAGCCAATCGTTCCGACACCTTCCGGTCGTTCCGACATAACAAGCACCGCATGAAAGGGGGTCCTATAGACAACTTCCCGGGAGCAGGCCGCATTCCTGTTTCTATGCGGCATACCTGTTTATATGCGGCATACCTGTTTCTATGCATACCTGTTTCTAGTCTGCGCTGACCACATAACGTGTCATGTGTTCAGTGCAGACTATGATCCAACGGTTCTTGTTCAATGAACGCGGGAATGGATCGAGAAGATTCACTCTAACCACTTCGAAAGGAGACGAAGGAGACATCAAGGGGTGGAGGAGACCAACTGGGGAAGTATTTGGTCACTTGAATTGCTGGCATTTATCACAACTGGCCACATTATGTACTGCGTCGCATGGCAGGCCAGTAGAATTGAGCCAGCAGGCGGTGGTACGTTTTGGCGAACCCAGTTGCCCCACTGATGCGTCACCGTGCATAGCATAGAGTATGTGCGTTCTCAAATTCATGGGGATAACTAAAAGAAGGCGGGCACCATCAACCGCTTAATTTTTTTGTAAAGTAATCCATCTCGGACGATAATGCCATGGCTACCTATCGGTTGAGCGGCTGAGTCAAAGAGATCATCCAAGCTACGGTCGTTGCGCTGTTCTTCCCGAAAGGTGACAAGGTCAGGAAAAGCAGTATCGTCGATGGCAGCTAGAAAATCGTCAACATTGTCGGCGTGATATAGAGTGGTTGGTAGGGGAATCCTCGAGAGACAGTCGACGTCTGCATGATGGCGGCCACTCTTGTAGCATATTGTAAAGTTGAATTTCTGCAAGCGTAGCGCACGTTGCGCGAGGCGACCAGAAGGGTCTCGAAGACCAACCAACCAACATAGTGAATGGTGGTCAGTCACGATCGTGAAGTGCCCCCGTAGAGATATGGGCAGAACTTATGCCCAGCGAAAACCACATCGAGGCACTCTTGTTCAGTAACGGTGTAATTTTTCTCGGCCTTTCTCAACGAACGACTGGCATAGGCGATGACATGCTCGGCGTCATCGAAGCGCTGGATGAGCACGGCGCCGAGACCATCGCCACTCGCGTCGGTGTGCGCTTCTGTCATGGCAGAAAGGTCGAAATGGTGCAGTATGGGTTCAGACGTGAGAAGGAATTTAAGTTCACGAAACTAGGCATCACACTCTGCTGTCCAGATGAAATCTTTATCTTTGCAAAGCAGTGAAGTTTATGAGTAGGCAGTAAAGCAAACTTGGGCACAAATCGGCGGCCCCGCAGGGGCGCCTGCGCAAGTAGGCGTTTGGTGTTTAGGGACACCACGGACCCGAGCTAACGGGAGAGTTTTGACTCCCTCCCACGCCTAGCCGTGCGTGGTGTTGCCGTGTCCGTGAAAAGGCGGATTCTGGGGGTTGAGCCGACGCCGGGTGATCGGACCTTTAAGGCCCTCCGGCAGAGGCAACACACCCCTTTGATCTCCTCCTCGAAGTAAAAAGTCAGACCCAGTATGAAAACCTCTCGAAACTAGAATCGTTTGGAAACATTCCTATCTCAATTACACCACACCGCTCACTCAACACTTCCCGAGGCGTTGTGCCTGATGAAGACTTGCTTGGCCTGACTCAAGGTGAGCTCCTCAAGGGCTGGAAGGACCAGCAGGTGACACAAGTACAAAGAATCAAAACTAAGCGTGATAACAAGGAAGTCCCAACAAAACACATAATTGTGACGTTTTGCACCAGTACTCTGCCTGAACATCTCGAAACAGGATACTTGAAGTTGAATGTGCGACCCTACATTCCCAACCCACGACGTTGCTTCAAATGCCAACGTTTCGGTCACGGCTCTTAGAGTTGCCGCGGCCAACTTACCTGTGGAAAGTGTGCCGCCACAGGACCCGCCACAGACGAGTGTAAGGTGGAGGATGGGGCCCACTGCGCAAACTGTGATGGTGCCCATCCCGCATATCCTGAACCTGCCCAACATTGAAAAAAGAAAAAGAAATTGTTAAAATCAAAATAACACAAAACATTACTTTCCGAGAAGCCCGACAACAAGTATCCGCTCTTTTCACAAACAAACCTTCGTTCGCCGATGTAGTGCAACAGGGGGCAGCACTACAAACGCCTGCGGCCACTGCCCATGCCAGGCACAGTGTGCCCTAGTGGTTGCCAATGCCCCCCTCCTTCCATGGTCGGAGCAGCCAAAGCTGCCCTGCCGCTCGTCCCCGCAGCCGCACCAGCATCTGCTGCAAGCTCTTGCAGCAGCCAGGGTAACCCAGCAGCAAAGGAGGTCCCCTTGACCTCTGGCCCGATGGGACGAAACGTTACGCCTCCCGAGGTGGAGGAGACCCCAGGGTCGGCAGATATAAAGGCCTTTGCTCACCAGGCGAGGCCTCAAGCTCGAAACACCAGCTCGCAAATGCGGGCACTCAGTGCCTCTGAGGAGGCTATGGACACCACGGTACCCCTGGTGCCAAAAGATCGGCGAAGCTCTCTGGAGAGTGCCAAGAGAAATAAAAAGCCAAAAATGGGGCCCGATTACGGCCCTGTTACCTGAGTATTAACGTCCAGCTAAAAAAGCAGACACAGCCATTTTGTACACACAGCGCTACTTTACATCCAATATGGAAACACAAATTATACATTAGAATGTCAGAGGATTGCTTAAAAACCTCCACGTCATCCAAAAGCTCTTACACAAACACTCGCCTAAAGTGCTGTGTGTACAGGAAACACACCTGAAATCCTCCAATACAAATTTTCTACGTGATTACGTCATATTCAGAAAGGACAGAGGTGATGCTGTGGCGTCATCCGGTGGCGTGGCCATTATGGTTAATCAAGGAGTAGCGTGTACACACTTACTACTCCAGACATCCCTTGAGGCGGTGGCTGTCCGAGCAGTACTTCTAAACAAACTTGTCACCGTCTGTTCTCTGTACATACCTCCACACCGCCGACTTAAAGACGTGAATTCCAGTCTTTGATAGACGAACTACTTGAACTTTATCTGCTCCTTGGGGACCTAAATGCACATAGCAGTCTGTGGGGCGATTCTCGTTGTGATGCACAAGGTCGTCTTATTGAACAATTTCTCTTCTCTTCCGGGGCCTGTTTGTTGAATATGAAAGAGCCAACATACCATAATGTCGCCAACAAAGTTACTTGTCTATAGACCTCAGCATCGTATCACCTTCACTTCTACCCCTACTGAAATGGAAAGTCATAAATAATCCATATGGAAGGGACCATTTTCCTGTTGTGTTGAGTTCAACAACATAAGAATGTTCTCCACATGTTCCCAAATTGCTGATAGACAAAGCGGACTGGGAAAGTTTCGCAACAGTACTCGTTTAGATTGGACTGACATGTTTAGGTAGAATATAGATGAAGCTGTGCAGTACTTAACAGCTTTTCTTACTGACGCAGCGGTCAAGTGCATACCGCAAACATCTAGAATGCCTTGCAAGCGACGTGTCCCATGGTGGAACACGTGAGTGTCAGAATGCGCGAAAGGAGCAGAACAGGGCATGGAGGTTGTTCCGGAACTTACCGACAGCCGAAAATCTTGACAGCTTTAAGAAAATAAAGTCTCAAGGCAGGAGAACGCGTTGGCAGGCGAGAAGAGAAAGCTGGCACAAGTTTTTATCAGAGATATATGCATATACACAAGAGGCTAAAGTTCGGAACATGGTTGCTAGGGTAGCAGGAAGACAAGTACACTCACTGCCACTCGTAAACACACAGGGTGACAGCCTGGAAGATGAGGCGATCTTCCTCGGTGCACACTACGAGCAAGTGTCCAGCTCGTCACACTATACTGAAGCTTTCCAAAGATATAAATCAAGGATAGACAATCAGAAACTAGAATACAAGTGCACAAATCACGAGGCATACAACCAACCTTTCACTTAGCTGAGGTACAAATATCACTAAAGTCTTGAAGTAATTCTGCCCCAGGCTTCGACCGTGTCATGTATGAAATGTTGAAAAACCTGCTGCCCAAAACGCGAAAAACTTTACTCTCCCTATACAATGCTATCTGGCTTTTCGGCACCATCCCTGCTTCCTGAAAAGAGGCTATTGTTATCCCTATTTTGAAACAGGGCAAGGACTCTTCCTCTGTTTCAAGTTATAGGCCCATTGCACTAACCAGCTGCCTTTGTAAACTTTTTTAAAAGTTGATAAAATGCTGAGTAGTACATTTCCTTGAAACAAACAATTTACTCGACCCATTTCAGTTCGGGTTTTGATAGAGTAGATTCACCACAGACCATCTGGTGCGTATCGAGGCACAGATCCGAGACGCTTTCGTCCACAAACAATACTTCCTCTCAGTGTTTCTCGATATCGAGAAGGCTTACGACCCAACAAGGCGTTTTGGCAAAATAAGAGACTTGTCTCACCTGGGTGTGCGCAGTAGAATGCTTTCCATAATCGAGAGTTACTTGTCCAATTAGAAATTCTGTGTCCGTGTGGGCAGTATTCTCTCCCAAACATTTGTGCAAGAAACGGGAGTACCCCAAGGTGGTGTACTTAGTTGTATACTTTTAATTAACAAAATGAATTCCTTGCACCTGTCCATCCCCCGCAACATGTTCTATTCCACATATGTCGATGAGTCCAGGTTGGCTTTAAGTCATGCAACCTAGCAATGTGTGAGCGGCAGGTTCAGTTAGGTTTAAACAAGGTCTCCAAATCGACAAAAGAAAACGAATTCCAGCTGAACCCAGAAAAAAGTACGTGTGTCTTGTTCTCCCGAAAGAGAGGCATGCACACAGAACCTGACATTGAACTGAACGGTCAACGTCTGTCTGTCTTTGTGGAGCATGAATTTTTAGGCTTAATCTTGGACAACAAGTTGACCTTCGTACCACACATCAAGTATTTAAAAACAAAATGTTTAAAAGCCACGAATGTTTTGAAAGTGTTGTCACGTACTACAAGGGGTAGTGACAGGCAATGTCTTATGAACCTTTATAGAAACCTCATTCACACCCGCTTTGATTATGGGGCCATTTATTAGTCTGCAACTCAAAGTGCTTTGAAGATGCTGGATAACATGCACCATTTGGGCACCCGCCTTTCTATGGGTGCTTTTTGCACCAGCCCTGTAGAAAGCCTTTACCTTGAGCCAAATGAGTGGTCGCTTCATCTACAAAGAACCTACATGTCCTTTGTATATTTTCTCAAGGTCGAAGCAGACAAGAAGCACCCCTAATACTCTACTATTAACGATTTGTCGAGCTCCATTCAGTTTCAAAACAGGCCTTCGATGAGGCAGCCCTTCTCAGTTCACCTGAAGAGTTTAGCTGAGGAAACTGGAGTGTCACTTGAACACAGTTTAATGGCTCCTGTAGTATACCCGCCACCGTGGCAGTGGCAGATTATAGACTGCGATGTGTCTTTCCTAGAAGTTACAAAACATGCGCCTTTTGCCCATATCCGAAACTACTTCCTGGAACTTCAACACAAATACACACGTCCTGAGTTCTTTACAGATGCCTCCAAGTCTACCTCCTCTGTGTCCTACGCTGCTGTCGGCCCATCCTTTTCGGATGCTGGCCCTCTACAACCAGGCACAAGTATCTTCACAGCGGAAGCTTACGCGATACTTGCGGCGGCTAAACACATCAAACAATCACAAATACAAAAAGCAGTAATTTATACGGACTCCCTCAGTCTGGTAACGGCTCTGCACAATTTTAAAAACAAAAAAGCCCTGTCCTCGTCTCACTTTACTGCATTTCATGCACACTCTACAGACTCAAACATGTCGTAGTGTGCTGGGTGCCAGGGCACCGTGAGATCCAAGGCAACGTGATGGCGGATCAGCTTGCTGTATCCGTCCACGAAAGCACTGCCACTACACCCATATCCAGCCCGGCCCCTAATCTTAAGCCGTATCTCAAGCGAAAGCTCAGGAACTACTGGCAGAGCATGTGGGATAGACACACACAAAACAAACTACACATTATTAAGCTACACCTTGGCCATTGGCCGCCAGTGTCAAATCACGTCATAGAGAGGTAACATTAACGAGGCTCAGGATA
>NW_023609393.1:0-21478 GCF_013339725.1 Rhipicephalus microplus | reverse complement strand
CTGTCTCGCTGCAGTATTTTTCAATGATAGGCCAACGTGAGTTTTCGAACTGTTATGCTATCGTGCTCCTCAACAGTTATCTAGAAATTGCCTCTTCGAAAATTCCTTTGCATGTTGAAAGTACGTCATTTACTTAATAAATAAACGTTTCTTCCTCAATTTAGTTATTTTTGTTTTTTTTTCTCTCTCTCGCATGCAATCAGCGAGCATAATTAAAGAGAAATAAAATCGCATAAAAATAAAAGCACGTAGCAGGCCAGCAGTTAACAAAGAATTACAATTTCGTGCCATGTAGGTCAAATGCGCAACGTTGCTACCATTTCTGGTTGGGACGTCATATATTTTTTTTTTACTGTTAGTTGTCCCCTCCTCACGTAGATGGCGATGGTGGCAGCGAGCTACCGACTAATGCATCCACGAGCTTCTATGGAAGCTACGCTACCAGTTTACATACACCTTGGCGCCTATGTTTACCCCAGCCAGAATCATTGCTCGCTACCGGTGCTGTTCATAGTGGTTCTAGATGCCGTAGCGAGAGCTGAGCGGGTCGAGGGACGCCATTAGACAGTTATGGTTTACCATTTGTATGATAGCGGAGTTGATGGAATAGCGTTACTGAGCCACAAACTTTCGTTGCGAATAGCGTCGTATAGTTTAGCCAGATAGCGTTTGCGTGCCCCGGCTGTAATGGTGGCGCCACCTGTGGGATGGTGAATAGGTTAAAGAACAGTAAAAATAAAAGAAAACGCGAATGCTTGCCTCTGTCACTGCGCCAAGCAATGTTAGCTTTTTTTAGTAAGAGTAAAAATAAATAAATATCAACCACGCACGAAACGCGAAAACATTCGTGTGGCTGATATCCTTACATTGGTTTTATGGTTAGGCCTAGAGACGTTCAGAATGGGAAACTATCTCAAAGCTGACCTATCCGTAATACTCGCTAATCGAAGCTAGCTGAAGGTATGCGAAGAATCATGAAACAGTCGTTTGTAGTGAATGAAGTGAATACTTGAACAACTACGCCAAAATCACTTCAAAGCGAGTGTCCGTAAGCGTCGCCATGTTTTGCCTACACTACGTACACCTCGCTAACACGGTAAAGTTAAATCTGAAAAATACCGTGTGTATAATGAGCGGTATGGGTGACGTATAGGTTACTGCACCTGCGCACTTCGATGCCGCTATCGCGGCAAACCCGCCCCGCCGCGGTGGCCTAGTGGCTAAGGTACTCGGCTGCTGACCCGCAGGTCGCGGGTTCGAATCCCGGCTGCAGCGGCTGTATTTCCAATGGAGGCGGAAGTGTTGTAGGCCCGTGTGCTCAGATTTGGGTGCACGTGAAAGAACCCCAGGTCGTCGAAATTTCCGGAACCCTCCACTATGGCGTCTCTCATATTCATAAGGTGGTTTTGGGACGTTAAACCTCCCATATCAATCAATCAATCGCCGCTAACCCGCTACCCGCAAAGCCAGGTGAACTATAGCTGTCTTACAACTGTGTAATGTTGGTTTGCGCGTTCCGGGCGCATGTGGCGTCACCAAATGTCCCCTCCTCTAGTTTACTACGCAGCCGCCAGGTGCATAACTGTGTGTAAAACGTAAACTCATTATTTTTCTATAGTTTCCACCAGAAACGAAAGTTGCGTCAATCAATTCTGGGGCCTGAACTTTCAAATTGATTGAAAATTTTGGCGGCAAAAAATTGTTCGGTATCCCGTAAAAGTAGTGCCAACAAATAATTTTGAAGGCGAGAAAACTTTTGGGATAGATAAGTGAGGAGACACAGATATCATCTGCGAAAATATATATAGACTAGAACATCTTTAAAATTTCAAAGAACTAACCTCACCCTTCACGAGCTCCTGCAAGCTGCGTTCATCCTAACGAGGGAACGGGAAAAAAATGAGCGATCTTGCATGGCATAACACAGGCTGCTTTAGAAATAAACGTACTCCTCAGCCACGTTTAGTGTACAGTTTCGAAGACGATATTTCTAAGAGACTTGAAGTTGGAATTCTGTTCTGCCTGTTTTAAATGCGAATGCATTTCTTAGTCCGACTATGTCAGGCGTACGTCGGGATCCGTCCACCACCCTCTCCTATAGCGACAGCTGCGCGCGCGCTTATCCACGCCGCTAGCAACCGGAGCCCCCACCTTCTAGACTTGAAGGTAACTTGCCACCGTTTCAATGCAGTCGCATCTGTAGCGTTTGAGGTGCCAGCGTTTGTGTAGCATTTAGGGGCAAAGCTATTTAAAGGGGCACCCGTTCGTCCCTCGTAGTAGTCGTATGTAATCAGTCTTACGTTTTTACCTCCAAAGTGGTGCCATTGGGAAATTTCTCCAGTGCGTTGTTGAACAATAAAAAATTTGCTGCGTGCGCGTTAACTAAAAGCCGAATTCTCCTATCTCTCATTCCCCCTTAGCAGCCATTCACATGTGTGCATTGAGCACTATCTGACAAGAAAGGGTTGCTACGTTATACTCGCTGGGCGTAACCTCCTTGGTTTTAGAAAGGTTTAGCGAGCGTTGGGCCGCAGTGTAATGAATACAGTAAACTAGTATATACCATAAACTCGAGGTGGTTAAAGGTGGGAAGTAGACACGAAGTGCAAGCTGTAAGAAAGTGTGGGTGTGCCACCTCTCGTTTAGTCCTTGGAATGTCCGCTGGATGGCGGTGCTTCTATATGGGGAATTTATGATGAAAAGATGCGAGATGGTGGTACTTGGAGTGTTGAATAGATGAACGAATGAACACACAGACAGATGCATGAATGGACGCATGAACGGACGCACTAACAGCCCCTGGTTTATGGAAAGAAACTTCCATTTCACTGAAGGCTGTTGGACACACGATTCGGTTTCAACTTGCTTCGTTTTCCAGCACGCTTTGAAAATTCGCAAAGTGTCGTATAAAGACAGAATGTCTATTCCTCTCGCAGTTATTTTCACTTGGCGACCTTTGCATCTAGGCAGCCATGCCACAGGGTCCCTTTTTTCCGGGTCCGTTCTTTTCTACACGTGTTTTAAATTACGGTAATCCGATAGTTCACCGTTTTCGTTTCCGGCGTTTTGAATGCCACCCGGGAACCTCAGTACTCATTATAAGGTTCTTGGAACGCGTGTTTTTGTTTTCAGCAACAGTCTGAAATACTTTAATTGTGTGTCAGTACCCCTTGAAGTCATGTCCGGAGAACAGGAAAATTCCGCTGAGAACGTTTCAATCTAGCAAGCACGAGTAATGATTGTGATGCACCATAACACATTGTTATGCCGGGTTTTACGTCACAAAATCATCATATGACTTTATGAGAGATGCGGTGGCGGAAATCTCCGGAAATTCGGATCATCTTGTGTTCTTCGACGTATGCTGACATGGCACAGTACACGGGCCTCTATCATTTCACCTCCATCGAAATTGGACTGAAACGACCAGTATCGAATCGACCGAGGCGGACGAGCGTGGGTGTTCTGGGTTCAGTTTGTGTTTCCTA
This sequence comes from Rhipicephalus microplus, assembly GCF_013339725.1. Lineage (NCBI taxonomy): Eukaryota > Metazoa > Arthropoda > Arachnida > Ixodida > Ixodidae > Rhipicephalus > Rhipicephalus microplus. The sequence continues at coordinate 17,990 of NW_023609393.1, read as the reverse complement.
GGTTGTTAGCACCTGCTCTGTGGCTCAGATCTGCTGATAGTTTATCACGGAACGCTCGATTGTGCATATTGCTTCAGAAGAAAGGGACGTCTTTTTGTTGAGAAACCTGTTTTGTGCACTGCAAGGCAAACAAAAGCTCCCCCCCCCCCACCTGATTTGAGGGTGCGTGTTTGCAGGGCCCGCACAATTGGCACTTGTATCTGTATTGACCGAGCTATGCTACCATGTGCGGACGCTGCATGGAATGTGGAGATGTGCGCCCAGCTGCACCTTTGGGCGCAGCATACATCAGGCCTTGAGTTTTAGGGAGAACTACGAAAGAAAAAAAAAACACGCCTTGGAAAAAAATAAGGAATGATAACAGTATCCGTGGCAAAAAAAATCCTAGACGGAAATGACAAAGATAGTGCGAAAAATAAGGGCAGAGCGCCTTGAGTGCCAATAAACTAACCCTGAACTTACATTTTTCAAATATATAGCAAGAGTAATTTATTTGACGTGGACAGGGCATTAGGCCGACTTAAAAAAAAAAGAACAGAATTTTTTTTTTTCTCCAGCACGTCATCGAGCCTTTATGAAGGAACGTTTGCTGGTGATGGAATCGATAGATCCTTTGCGAATATTAAACCTCAAAAGTGGTGCACACTTCTACCGCTAAAGAGGAAGTGCTTCCTTTCTGTACCCTTCCGTGACAAACCACGAGGGAAGCAGCTGTGCAGTGCTAACTATGGGGTCCGGGAAAGGGGAGGGGGGGGGGCGTGCGCAGAAAATCTTCAGTAGTTTTTCCCCTTTGAATTAGCACGATGCCTTTCAGACACGTTTAACGGCCGGCCACCCATGGAGACGACCAAGCGAGCATTCCTTTATCGCATTACACTCTACAGCATTCTGACACGCGCCCGGTTATCTATTGTAACCGGTTTAGGAAGCCCGATTCGTCTTGGAGATCAATTCGTTGCGGTTAGCACCTGGTGCCTTGGATAGCCACTGCAGATTCACCTTTCATTGTTCACCTCGCTCTGCAGAGAAAAGAACCTTACTCTCTTTAGCGTTTTGTCCCGCTCATCGAAGAAGGGAGAAAGACACCAGATATACCGCAGTGTCCCGAAGTCCTAGGTCAGTTAATCTTGTGCGTGAACTCACATTCGTCGTTAGCAACGGCGTCGGAGGTGTCAGTCCCGAACGAACCTGCGAATACGCGACGTAGTATTTGACAGAGGATTTCTCCGCCGGTGTGTCACCGCTTCCGGAACATGAACCGTGGTCCAAGACGAGACTTCGACTGGGACTATATGGATCAGCTCTTCCCTCCCCGTCTGAGGTGAGGTTTTTCATTTATTGCAATCGCCTATGCTCTGTCAGTTCACGAACTGTAACAGGTTTTCAAAGCAATAACGTCGGCCGGCGGTTAATTATCAATCTTAGTGGCAACGCATTTGAACTATTCTAAGATAAATGGTGCTTTCAAGCATATATGCTGGCTTTTCTTTGCCTTTGATTTTAGATTTCTTGCTCAAAGAGGTAATGAAGATGTTATTTTCTCGATGGCCACTTCTATCGGCACTGTTATTGCCACGCTGCTCACTCAGACACTGCCACGTACGTTAACTCTTGCTACGAGTTTTTTTTTTTTTTTTGTAACCATGGCGCAAGCCATGAATGCTGGCCTCTTCAGGTCGGCACACCCAGAAACAAGGTGCCGAAATTAACTATAACGTTTGATGTTTAACTCGTGAAAACCAGGATATATTTACGACAGACACGGTGGCTGGACTCTATCAATTTGCACATTCTGGCGTTCTTTAACGTGCACTGTAATCGCACTGGCTTCTGAATATTCTCCTCCATTAAAATGCGACCGCCGCGGCGGCGATCGAACCCGCGACCTTCAAGTAGCGGCCAAGCACCATTATCACTGCTCCATAATGGCTGACGAGTAACTGCGCCGCACAATGGTTCACGGCGTTGGTTCCTCGACTCGCATCTTCATGAAATGTCGGCCTAATGCAGTCCTTGCGCAAGGTCCGTGTATCAAAACTCGATGCTGTATCTTATCATTCTGTAGCGTTTTGTCTCTTGCTTTTGAACGCACCTGTTCTATAGTGTTTACCATTGAAAAAAAGAAACTGGACAATTTCTCTGGTTTTACATGACAAAAGTGGGATTACATCGTGCGGCCCGCTGTACGGCGGATTCGGATTCAAGTCGGCGACGGCCTCACTCTGGTAGCACGAACAGAAAGTTTTTGATACCTTTACAACTGATGGGTCAGCTGTTGTCCTTGTTCTGCATAGTTAAATTATATTGGCCTCGAGGACATGCCGTGGCATTACCTACGTGATGACGTCTCTCATAGAATTCCGGGTTGACTTTGTCCGCTAGAACTGTGCATTTCCTGCGCTTTTGCTGTGGGCACCATGCGTGCTTCTCTGTGTTTTGAAGCTCAGTGCCTCAAACAACGTTAAGACCTGATATTACGGGCGAGCAAATTATGAATCAGTGCTCCCGGTGCCTCTCCCTTGTCTAACTTGTATCGTAAAATGGCGACTAAGAACCACTGCAACCATGAGGGACGATCTAAGTGGTGTCGCCACAGCAAAGCTGCATGCCGTATTCCACAACTACGAATACTATCTGTGACGCCAAAAAAATTGCAGCGCTGGCCTCTCAAGGGAGGCCCTCGCGACCAATATAAGCTTGATCTTAAAGCATTATCTCTGTACATTTGAAATATGTCTAATAAAAAAACTCAGCCATAGCTATTTTGGGATGGACAGGTTAGAAAGGTGCTAGTTACACGGTTTACGCTGACTGTGCCTCAGCTGTGACCATTTTCTTCAAAATCTGCCACAGTTACAACTGTTTTTCTGACGGCACATTACACATATTTGATTTTTGCTAAACGTAGCAACTAGGATTTTTACTTATTGTAGCTCATCTTTCAGAAAACAGCCAAATTCAGCTATTTTATTTGTACACTGTGCACTTACTAATCCAAGGAGCCAGTTCAGTTTCGGAGACCATGTAGAAGATGACCCATTCGGAGCGCTTCATTTCATCAATCTATGCGTCGTCCTGATTTTATATGGTGGTTGCAATTGGCCGATGTCCTGAATACATGGATCCACTTTGATCCATTTTTTGCGTAAAACTGCTCAAATTCTGCGGCTGGCTTTGCACATTGTCTAGCTACAGCGCCCGATCTATTTTCTCAACGTAACGGTTTTTAATGAAGCTAGACACAGTGCGATACGAAGCTCGCAAATGGTGTTGACTTATCGTGCTCCAAACACTAAAGAAACTACTGTAATCTTCAAACTGCGTGGATATTTCAGCATGCATAACTCGATATAGAATAGTTGCGGTGTGCTGATATAACTTACACATCACCCACAAATGCTGCAGGACCATAGAGAATTTTATATTACAAACTAACGAAACTAATGTGGTGAGGGGGAGAGCTCTTATTCTCCAAGAAGGTGGAGGGGAAAAAATTACCTTAAAGTTACTGTATGTGCTACGTTTAGGTAGCGTACCGACTATTTTATAGACGGGATTCAGTTTCCCTTTAGAGGGTGGTTGAGTTTTGTGTGTTGCATCATCTAAATAAAGAGTGTTACGGCCGGCACATGCGCTTGAAAATTGTTGCATTGCGGCGTACCATACTTCACGAATTTATTCGTTGACTTAACAGTCCAACACGGCGGCACCCAGAGGTCTTACTCAAAACAGTCTATACAGTACATTTACTACAGCAATATAGTGAGCGCCCTTATGCGTAGAGTGGCCCAGATTTCATGTGTGCGCTTTAAAAACGCGTTTGATTGTCTTTCCTTAGTAAATCTTTTCAAACCAGAACACTTGTTCCCAGAATGCTTTTCCAGTTGTACCCCTCCACATTCCCGTGAGGGTAGAGGAGCACCACAAATGCTTTTCAAAGCAGAACTGAGAAATGTCACACATCACTTCATGTTGATCCCACGAAACAAAGAAAAAGGAAAAGCGGGATAAAGAAAAAAATGTTTGAAAAAAAAAGCTTGCTGGCTAGCGTGTGGCAGAGGCTAAGGTTCCTAGATTTTTCCCTTTTATCTAAATACCGACAAACTGCCTTCTCTCTCCGCCCTCTCTACACACAGTGTACGTCTGCAGCCATTTTCTTCCCTACTTGGAAGATTTAGAAAGCTACGTATATTTAAGTAAAATAGCCCCGCCTCTTTCAGAGGACGCGAAGCTCCGTTCTCCACCGGAAAGTGTCCCGCCGCTAGTGAGCGGGGGACTCGATTAACCTGATGCTGGCAAAGCATTAGGAAGAGCACTGCTGCCGAAAACAAGCGTTAGCAAATGAGGTTCGTCAATGAGACTTCCATGGCTGTAAACACTTAAGAAAGAACGGGGAAGAACTGGGGACTTTAGTTAGCGCCACAGTGCCGATAAATAGTTTGCATTCAAATCACCATGCCCGCCATCTAGGGCATCAGCTTGTTGAAATTCTGCATGAGCTTGAACGGTAAATTTAGATTAGCGCATGCTGATTCTTTCGTTCCCTTGGATGCTCCCGTGCCTTGGAATGAGAAAAGACTAAACTGGGAGAGCATGAAAAAAAAAAAACGCCCTCACCGATTGAATCCGTGTCCTCCTCTGAACCGACATGCTGTAACGAGATAAAAAAGACACGTTTACCGCCATTCTACGGCGCCCACCATAGGGAAGATGTCTGTGACATTACGTTAACAAAGTATACAGAGACAGGTGTCAATACACGCCGTTTCATACATAAGGTGGAACGCGATCGAAGCTAACGGGGCTTTTTGCAGCATATGTTCTCGCTTAAAGAAATAGTTTAGCGAGTTACAGAAAAGCGATATGGGGGGAGCGGGGGGGCACCTGTTACCTCATACCCTCCGCTTGCACCAGCCTTGCTCCTTCCCATACTGCTTTTTTTAGCTAAAAGCACGTTTACCGCTCCACATTCTAGCGAAGGTGTGGACGAACCAGAAAGCCGTTTGAAATCACACTAAAGCATTGGGATTCCTAGTTGTCTCTTCCTCTTCGTGCAGAAAAAAAACAACGAAATGATGAAAAGAGAAGTGTCAATAGATTATGGTCAAACCTATTTGGTGGAAAGATCTTGCATTCGCAATAGCTATTTTGCAAACGGTCCACTAGCAAGAGTATACTAAGAAATTGTGAACCTATAGCTAGCAAGCGTGTTTTCTGTCTGTGTCTAGTTCGTACTTCTTTTTTGTTTTTTTGTGTGCGGTGCTTTCCAAAATTACCTAATATCAGCCCTATCGATGCGGCACAGGTTTGCTGACCGATTATCACATCAGCATCTAAATATTTTAGCGATGTTTCATAATCCCTCGCCGCACACAGTCACACATGCTTCCATTGAAGAAACACATATCAGACACAGTGCTCACAACCAACTGTGTAATATGCGTGACTGGTCATCTCATACGGATAGCTTGCACTTACGTCACTGAGAGCGCACGCGGGAGCCCCTTCATGTGGAGATGCCACACTTTTAATGTGACATTATTGTCCTCAGAACATAACATGCGCATTATTTCATTGTTGAAACGAAGAGACGTCATCTTCACACAGACACAACGCATTTCTAATCCAAGCTGCTTTTGTGGAGCCTTAGTTCCTTTCATAAGCCGCATCCATGACCTCACGTGCAAGCCATCCGTACGCGCGATTGTTTTGAGAAATTACCAAGATGCACCACACTATTTTCCTTATGATGAGCCACTAAACCCAAGTTTTGATAGGTTACCACAGACCGCACCACCCTTCCTATTTTGTTAAAAAAACTTCGCCACATTCCTAGGGCAATCATGAGGAAATGCGAATGCATTTTTGTGGAGTCCCTAACGGCGTTTCCTACGTGAGAATCCAGCGTTAGAAGAATAGTGTTTTTTTTTCTTACATCATGCAGGCAATAGCGCCATTCTCCTCACGGGGAGTTGTCATCTAGTGAAAAACGCAGTATGCTTTCCTGAACCGTTGCCGTCACCCATGCGCCAATAATCAGGAGAGTGCTGCCTACAGAGGTCAGGGAATGGGGAAAAGGTTCAAAAAATCTCCAGTACTTTTTTTTCTTTCACTAAACACAATGCCACTGAAGCATGTTTAACGCGCTCCCTTTAGAAAGGCGTGGGGACGAAAACACCACCATTCCCTTGTAGTTAGGCTGCTGGGTACATGCTTCACAAGATTTGCTGACACGCCCGTTATTCATTGTTGCCGGTTTCAGCAACCCGTTTCGTCTTAGAGATCGATTCGTTGCGGTTAGCACCACGTGCCTTCGATGGTCACTGTAGATTCACTGGTCAGAGTTCACTTAGCTTTGCAGAGAAAAGAACCTTGCTTTCTCCAACGCCTTGTCCCCGTGCATCAAGGAAGGAGAAAAGATATCAGATATACCGTAGTGTCCCGAAGTTCTACTTCGTTCTATCTTGTCCGTAAACTCACACTCGTCGTTAGCAATGTAGTCAGAGGTGTGCACCCCAGAAGCCCTCTAAACTAACGAAGACGCGACGTGGTACATGACAGAGGTTTTCTTCGCCGTTGTGTCTCCGCTTTTCGAACATGAACCGTGGTCCTAGACGAGACTTCGGCTGAGACTATATGAATCAGCTCTTCCCTCCCCGTCTGAGGTGAGATTTTTCATAGATTGCCGTCACCCATGCTATATGAGTTCACAAACTGTAACAGATATTAAAAATTAGAACAGTGGCCGGCGGGTAATTATCGACCTTTTTGGCAACACATTTGGATTCTTCCGAGGTGAAAGGTACTTTGAATTGCATATAATTTTTTTTTGCGTTTGCCTTCCGGTTTCCTCCAGCAAGAGCTAATACGCATGCGCAAGTTATTTTCTCAACGGCCAGCGCAACAAAGTGTGGCCGCCGCACGTCAGCACATCTAGAAACAATGTGCTGAAATTACCGATACTGTTTGGTGTCTAACGTTCCAAAAATACAGTATAATTATGAGAGCTGCTATGTGGTGGGTGGCTGAGGCAGTTTTGTTCCGCCGTTTTTTTTTTTTTGAGGTGCATTTGAAATGCACATAACCAAAATGTGACCATCGCAGCCGTAATGAAACCAGCGACGCCCTGGTCAGCAGCCGAGCAGCATGGCCACTGCTCCACCACGGTGGATGACTAACTGCGCAGCAAAATTGGTTATCTGGGGAGTGTGTCAGATTGCATTTTAGTGAAGATTTTGTCCCACGAGTGAGGCTAAGCTGAGAGAGATCACAAGGCGAGACGCTTGCCGTCGTTGAGTGAGGCGCCTCGCGTTCTTTTGCTACTGAAAATATTAGCTAACGCATGTCCTTGCTAACTTGCGAGCTTTGAGAGTCAGTGCTCATTATTATTGTTAAAGTTTGATGGCTCCTATTTTTGAAATAGCTCGTAGTGTCGCCTTCAGCGTTTAGGGACGTTTTGCAGTCGAGAAAGAGAAGTCGGCTGGACCATGGCAAGTTTTTGTACATGCATAGGCGAGTTTAAGCTAATATTACTCGTGTCACTGGTATTTTTGTGGTGCTCACTGACAAGCTCCATACGGCACGCCATATAGATGGTTCGGATTAAGTTCCATGACGTGGGTTATTAACGTACGCTTAAGAAGAAGTTTTAGCAAGTTATGGCACTTCGCACCACCCGTAGAAAGTCGCACCACACAGCGGATAGAGAGAGAAATGTTTCGAGCAGAACAGAGGGCGGCGCGGCAGTGTCAAGTGGCTGATGCAGCCCCTGCCATGCAAGCACAAAGTTTTCTTAGCGTTTCGCACGATCAAATGGCAATATCTAAAATATGAATGCCATGTACCGGGGCAGAAACCAGGTTATTCGTTAAAATATTCTCCCATTTATCCGAAAGTAGAATGCGTGATGATCAGTTGTGTGAGAATATACAGGCAAATCTTCACAGCTTCAATACGATTAATTGTGTGTTATTCTAAGAAGCGGGTGAGAGAGAAAAATCAAGCAGGAACTGTAATTTTGCACATAGAAAACTAAGAAACATGCGCTACATTCAACCGTTTTAGTGCTATCTCTGGATTCTTAGCACCGTTCAGTTATTAGCTTTACAATATTTCGAGGTCAATTTGGTTGAGTATTGCGAGATGTAGGATTAAAGCCACCATCGGTTTACAGTCACGCGCGTCATCCTTAATCAATGATTGATTGATATGTGGCGTTTAACGTCCCAAAACCACTATATGATTATGAGAGACGCCGTAATGGAGGGCTCCAGAAATTTAGACCACCTGGGGTTCTTTAACGTGCACCCAAATCTGACCACACGGGCCTACAACATTTCCGCCTCCATCGGAAATGCAGCCGCCGCAGCCGGGATTTGAACCCGCGCCCTGCGGGTCAGCAGCCGAGTACCTTAGCCACTAGACCACCGCGGCGGGGCTCATCCTGAATCAAATAAACATCTATGTTTCCCCAAACAGACTGCAAAATTTACAAAACCACCGACACCGGTGAATGGTATGTTTCACAACCTTAATGCTTAATAAAAAATCATTAAACCTTGGCATTTCATTTTCGTGGTTAAAATTATTTCCTTCAGAAATTCCTCTAATTACCGAGAGATCTTGCTTTCTCGTATAACAGCTTGAATCAATTTGTTTCGTTGAGTGACAAAGCATCATGTAAGGCAGCATAGATAACCCATTTCTACCACTTCACCTTCTGTTCATGCCACCTTTTAAGACACCAAGTGCGTGAGGTGGGTCACATTATTGCCACCGCTGCTCAACTGGTAGAGAGCGATATCAGCCGCAAATGGTGTCTATCGCTGAACATTTATTTATGGGAGATCGAAGCAATTAAGATCTGCTGATACAAAAGTTTCTCTGCAGCGAAAAATGAAGAGACACCACATGCTCGAACATTGGGCGGAGGTTTCTTATTCGTCTTCGCCATTATATGAAGGTCGTTTCACATTTTTGTTCTCATTTCCACTTGATTTTGTGCGCAAATGTAGTCTTTTCAGTGTTGAACACGAGAACAAGTGATGAAAGTGGTTTGTGCTTATTAGATTTGTCAAAAAATCTACAGCCCACTTCCATACTCTCTTACTTTCTCGTATCCTCCTTCGCACAGTAATGTTAGTTTAATTCTAAGAGAACTTGTTGTTGGGCTAGTTGGTAGAGCTTTCGACAAAGTTAGTTCGAGCGCGAAAACTTGACACGATCACTCACACACGCACACACCCATGCATCAAACACACAGCGCTCACTTCCAACTGATTTATTCATAGCTCGAAGGCTTGAATATATACAGGACACACTGTGCGCAGACACACCAAAGAAGGCCAACAGCATACATTATCAAAACGTACAGCTTTATACAGTGAAGGAGGGTCTTGGCAGATTAACGTTAGCAGATTTCTTCAGAGCAAGCTAAAGAATCTCGTGGTGAATGACCCTTTTCGAACGAAGGGCTCAAGTGATGTGTGCGACTTTTTGCGGTCTCGCGTTACCACAGGCAACGCCTTTTCAGTGGATGTTGTAGATCTGTATTATTCCGTGCCGCATGACAAGCTTCTAGCGTCTGTACAATCCTGTATAGAAGAGAATGGTGACGTCGATTTTATCAATGACGCGGGCGTTAATGTAGCCAATTTTTTGTCGCTTTTAGAATTTTGCTTTCATGCAGCTTTTATTATGTTTGACGAAAAGCCATTTCTTCAGCGGCAAGGAATCTGCATTGGTTCCTGTGTCGCACCGGTCCTTTGCGATATTTTTTAGCGGATGTAGATAGGGACTTGGACAATGCGTTTAAAGGGGAGGTTTTAAAGATTTTTAGGTACGTTGATGATTTTTTTATTCTTTTAGATAAACAGGGTGACCTTACATCCCCTGATTTTATTTTAAACGTTTTTATAAGACTAGGACGAGGGCTTTCCTTTACTGTTGAATTGCCTCAGGAAGCTTGTCTGCAGTTTTTAGACTTGAGCCTCACGTTGAACGATGGGCATCTTTGCTGGTATTATCATCCTCGTCCTGAGAAGCTGCTGTTGCCGTACGATTCTGCCCACTCAAAGATTGTGAAGAGGGGCGTTGCGTCTCTTTGCTTAGAATCAGCGCTAAAAAGGTCGTGCCCACACAGCATGAAACTTAGTTTCCTTAGTTAGGTGAGCCGACTAGAGGCTGCTGGGTTCCCTCGATCGGTCATTACGGCCGTTGCTGAATCACTTCTGCAGAAGTTTAAACGTGGAATACGGGAAGCGATGACTGCTACCCAGCCCTTAAGGATTAGGCCACAAGTTGTGCCATACATCCATAAGGTCTCGCACAACCTTAAGAAAGTCGTGGCCAGGCACGGCGTACCGATGGTGTTTTCCGCACCAGAAAAAATTGGAAGACTGTGCCAACGTGTGTGCGATAGAAAGAAGCGTGGCTGTCAGAAGAAGCATGAGAGGGCCTTTGTTAAGTGTTCCATGGGGGTTGTGTACTCCATACCCTTATCCTGCGGAAAAGTGAACATTGGCCAAACCGAACGGTGTATTAATGACCGATTAAGGGAACGCGCTCAAAAATTAACGAAAAAAGATGACAAGTATGCGCACCTGGTTGCGCATGTCATCTCGTGTGGTTGTGACGCACGATTTTCCGAGACAAAGATTCTGGGCAGAAGCGCAAGTAAAACGGCACGTGAAGTGTTAGAGGCCTTTTTCATTGAAAAAAATAAAGATCACTGTGTAAGCGCCCCTTCAATTTCGTTATTACCAAGCGACCTTCAGTTTATCGCTCTAAGGCTATGATATTGATTAGCTGTACGTTTTGATAATGTATGCTGTTGGCCTTCTTTGGTGTGTCTGCGCACAATGTGTCCTGTGTATACTCAAGCCTTCAAGCTATGAATAAATCAGTTGGAAGTGAGCGCTGTGTGTTTGATGCATGGGTGTGTGCGTGTGTGAGTGATCGTGTCAAGTTTTCGCGCTCTAACTAACTTAGTTTACTTCGCGTGCCCCCTATGTCTATTTTCAAAAAATGGCTTTTCTTGCACCTTCATAATCATTTCTGGATTGCGCAATGCGTGTCAACGCTCTAAAATCTCTTGAGGCTATTTCTTTAGCCTTTAAAGACCCACAACCAGGCCATCTTGGCAGCGTTTTTTTTTCCTTCTTTGAAAAGGTGTATAGGCAAAGGACACAGCAAGTAGGGTTTGCCTACATGTACCACTTGTCTTTTCCCCGTCATCGACGTTTTGCCAGTAAGCTCTTTCTGAAACAAGAAAACCAATTTAAAAAAAGTTGTAGCGCAGAATAGACACATGAGTCTCCTGAACTACTCAAAGCCAACGTCATTGAGTGACTGCCTGTGAAAACTTGCACTTTGTGTTGCCATTCAGCGTACTCATCTTATAAAGACATGCCCAAAATGTCGGCTCATGCTGGCCTTCGCACAGTACCTCAATGCCGCTTTATTTGACATGCTCATTGTCATAGTTACGTGGAACATTGCGTGGAAACAAAGACTTGCCCATAGATACATTAGAAGCAAATTCTACGCTAGCGTCTGTGAGAGCTGCAATACACGTCGCTTCTGCCAGCATGGCAATGATGGGTAGTTTACGCATCTGTTTAATCTCCGTTCTTCTGGCTCCGTTTAGCTTTGCGTGGCATGGAACTTGTTGAACCGTAAATGTTCAACAGTTACGCTGTCCACGTAAAGTTTATGACAGATAACGTCGAGAGGTTGTCAAATAAAAAAATAATAAAGATTTTTTGGTCCTAGTAAAGACCGAACAAAGACCTTTCGCATGACAATCAGATGTATTACCACAAAGCTAAGTGCCTGCTTGGGAACATACTTAAACTATCTTCTTCTGCTCGGAAATTCAGTGAGAACTTACTAGCCATTCAACAGAATTAAGCCACATCCAAAAGTTTAACTGACACAAGCTGCTTAGTACTTTAGCAGTTACATTGTCGTAATCCACAATTCAGTGTACTCAATTAACTTCATACAATCGAAAGTATGTGCTAAGCGGGGTGAAGTATACACTAGGCACACAATGTCGCAATCATGTTAAGCTCTCAATTGTAAAGCTTACAAGTCCTCGGATATATTTCTCGTACACAGACAAATTATACCACTTCAGATTAGCTAAACCATGAAGCCTTGCCCCGAGCCAAGGCTTAGTAAACGTAAAGGAAGGAAAAAAACCACATCATGTCCATCGACCTATAATGATGGGTGGGGCAGAGCGCCCGCGCGTCCATCTGTTTGGCTGTCACACTAGAGTACGTATCCTAAACGCAGAGGGCGCCCCGCGCCATCTAGTGGCAGACTCGAGTACTAGTAATTTGATCTCCATCTAGTGAACACTTCGCGTACTAGGGGTGGCTACGATAATCACTACAGTGGTCCCGCAGGAAGGAAAGGCAGGAGAGGCCCTGACGTCACTCGCTGTGAAGCCGCGATGAAGCCGGACGTCGGCCATATTGACCGGGCAAATTCTCCTCTCTTGTTTACATTCGATTATAAAGCAGAAGGCGCGAATCTCTCGCCGACTCGAAAAGCACGTGGGCTGCGCAGCGCCTGTCGTGACGATCCGAAACTAAGGGAACGGGACTCACCACCCTGAGCCAGCGGGACACCTTCGGCGAATTCATTTCGTCCGAGTAAAAGCAGGGAGTAACGGCTCGCCGACAACGAAGCAACTACAAGAGAACGCGCGCTAGATGCACTGACAACGGCGAGTGTTTCTACGTCACTAATTCAGCAACTGTACAGACAACACGATCGGTCGTGCGCCTTCTACGGCTACACTCCGCCACGCGGCCGACGAAGCGTCCGGCCACTTTGTCCATGTTCCACGTGAAACTCACCGGCGTCAGCATTCTGCGACCGTGGTAACATTGAGCACGGTGGAAGTGACAATTGAACGCGGTTGCTGTTACGTTGAGACTGCATGCAATGCTGGTGGAGATTGTACGAAGCGGAACAGAAAAGGTGTTTTAATACGCACATGCAAGTTGTTACTGCGCACACACAACACAAAACTACGTATGTGCACGTGAACCTCATGGCGTCTTGCTGGGCTCAACAGCGTCTTTCGTTGTGACAAGCAGGAGCACTGCTCAACCGTCACTGATCTGCAAGGCGTTCGTTCGTCGTCGTTCAGCTTCGTCAAGGTGCCCAACGCAATTTCGCTGAACACTAACTTCTTCATCCGCGTCATCCGCAGCACGACACATGAATATGCACTCGTTCTACGCACTGTTGAAACCCCGGGATGGACAAAGAGATTTGTAAACATTGCTAAGAGTACAGTAACTGCCAGGAGAACACTGCATAACCAATAACGTGGCGCAGAGTACGGATATTGTCCACCATTACTCAGAACAAGACCTGGGGAGGCACACATGCCGCCGCCAGCCGTGGCCGCTCACTGCTAGCCCAGCTCCACTGCGCAACACGTAACCATAGCAACCCCGCCATTGTGTCTAGTGATTATGGCCGCCATGATGTCGATTCCGCCACACTTTTCCCGCCGCGCGCCGGCTGGGCATGCCCTCTTCTACCTTTCCTTCCTCCGTGACAGTGGTAGACAAGCTTGTGCCTTAAAGAGCTTCGTCCTTAAAAAACAAGCCAGTGTTGAATTCACCTATTACGTCACCTCGCCATGACGTAATAGACTTTACGGCCTCTCTCGAGGCCTACATAAATATTGGATGGTGAAAATGTAGCTTATTTATGCTCTTATTTGAATAGACACTGCCGAGATTAAAGATATCTTGTGGGGCTGTAGTTTGGACCAGTCGTTCTCAGTCATGGATGTGTCGGGGATCCCTTATGGACTGGTGAAAGTGATGGGGGACACCTTGCAACAGAGAAGTGGAAGGGGGGTCTTTCGTAAAGATGCTACAGTTGCAAAATTAACGAGAATAAAGCGCTAAAGAACAATGTTCACTAAAAAGCAGGGGTCGAGAACTTTCGCAGCCAGAGGTCCACTTCGCATAAAAGCGGATTCAGCGGAGGCTGGACGGAAAAGCGGGCGGTGTTGGAGGTGCGGTCGCCTCTAAGGACAAAAATAAAGTATTGTCAGCAGTCCACAGACTCGGAATAAAAGTTATGTTTATTTACTCACGCATTTCACAAAATTGCAATGTAGAAACATAGGTTGAACGTGCAAACCTCATTTCTGATGAAACATTTGTTTGCCGCAGTGATGAGGCGGGTGTGGTGCAGGTGTCCTGGCGCCGGTGGGGGGAGTGCATATGCCGTATTTATCCACATTCTGCAGCACCTTCTTTTTTTTTGGGGGGGGGGGGGTCATCTCAGCAAGGATTCGCGTTATAGTCAGGGGCGTGTTGGAATTGGTAAATACAGTAATACCATAGGCTGTGGCCCCTGCTATTTGGTGTTTGATTGATTAGCGACTGTTTCAAGCTCACTCTAAGCCGGTGGCAAAAGAGCGTGCTCCACGTTATAATTGCGAAACATATTTCTTAGCGAACTTCGGCCACTATGTGCGTATCTATCTATCTATCTATTTAGCCGCTTACGGTTGGGTGCTCTCGTGGCCACCCCCATAAGTTGGCGTGAACCAAAATTAGCATGGGAGGGCAAGATGTTTAGACAAATATGACGCGCTGGCCGAGACATGAATAATTTCACAATCTCGTTGCGTACGTCGTCAAACACTCCCCGCCAGACAGCGGCACATACCCACGCGCGGTAGGTGCCACTGGTTTGCGTGTATGTGCCGCATTTGATTGACACTTAGTATCTACATAGGAACGATGAGAACCAGACTCGGTCAATTTTAACGCGCGAGCATTAAGCAATACACGTCATAGGGAACGTCAAGCCAACAAAAACATGGAATAAATGTCAAGGTTCCAGCTGGTATCGAACCCGAGCATTTCGCGCAGTAATGAAGCATTCTACCCCAGAGCTACGCCAGGTGTCCGAACTGCTTTTCAAATACACGCTAGAAGAAGGTTGCAGTGCTGCCTACCTAATTTTATAAACATTACGTATGTACTCCTTTGATACAGCCATCATGACGGGTTAAGGCCAATTGTGATTACTTGCCATGCGCTGAAGTTGATTTATGTACAAGTGTCCAGGGTCCAATCTTCGCGAGCATCAGTGCTTCATATCAGCTTCTGGTGATGCAATTACGCATGTTCCAGTTGGCGTCATTGCACAAGTGCAAACAACTGGTTATATAAACATCTGCAACTCTTTGACATATGTCTGTGCGTTCAACAGTTATACACATATTTAGCGTCGTTTTATGACTTGTCGCTAAAGAAATTGCAATATGGTCACATTCCTTCTGATACTTCGCATAACGTCAATTTTAAGGTACGTGGGATCTGCCGATTTTTTTGTTTTGGGGGGGGGGGATATTTTTTGCATTGCCGTTTCACGAATATGCAGAATGAAGTAATGAATTGTTATGAATGAACTTTGCATAATTTTGTTTGCCCCGCCACATTGTGCTTGCAAAGTTTGTGGGTTAAATTTTTAAATAATGGCGATGAAGCACCAGAGAGGGGGGTCGTATTAAGGTACTTTTGAATGGCATTGCAACATTCGAACTTCTGGGATAATTTATCTAATGTGACGACAAGTTATGCGTAGATGCGAACAATTTCCTCAGTCGTGCAGTGGATATTTAACGTTTTTTTTTTGTTTTGTGATAATTCGCTACATCTTTCCCAATGTTCCGTAGCAGATGAAGAATACTGCACAATTATCGCAAGTAATCTACGTGCAGTCTTGAACAGTGCACGCCTTTTCATCGTGTGTGCCCCACCGCGGTGGTCCAGTGGCTAAGGTACTCGGCTGCTGATCTGAAGTCGCGGAATCGAATCCTGGCTTCGGCGGCTGCATTTTCGATGGAGGCGGAAATGTTGTAGGCCCGTGTGCTCAGATTTGGGTGCATGCTAAAAAACTCCAGGTGGTCAAAATTTTCGAAGCCTTCCAGTACGGCGTCTCTCATAATCATACGGTGGTTTTGGGACGTTAAACTTCACATATCAATTTTTCATCGTTGTGAGCGTGCGTCACGTTCAAATCACGTATGCGCTGGGGAAAGTACAAGTGAACCCATACCGCATCATAAAAGTGCCAGTCGAAGCAGTTAGGTGGTGAATGTCTTAGAAAAAAATTAAATGATGGAACTCGAAAGGCAAACATGTGACTCTGCATGCGGTGTCCTGCATTTGTGTGCACGACGTTTTACTTGTAGAGCAACTACAAAATGCGATATGGAGTAAGATCCGGTTATGAGACTATTTTCATGCTCTAGTGGCACGAGCTGACATGCGGTCAAACGTATCGGTGTCGATGCCACGTTGAAGAATGTCGTAGACACTATATTGTGTGGCGCTCATGCCACTGCATTCATAGGTCGTGCTTTGGGCGATACGCGCGCCCTGTTCGAAGTAATTGAAATCAGCTTCTTGCTAGCCTGTACAAAGGTTTTCTACCGTTTCTTCTATTTTATTAAGTCAATGCATTTTCGAATCATATGAGGTACTTCAATCTTAAACGGTGCTGTACAAGCCAACACAGAGATGAATGTGGTCGCCGAAGCTATCAGATTTCCTGAATGAAAGGTCTATTTCATTTGAACTCATTGTCGGAAGTAAGGAAGAAAATTGTAGCAGTGCAAAGGAGGTTGGCTCGACCGCTTTCGTTCTAAAACCATGTGAGTATTGCGTGAGATGCTAGCAGCTCACCTGAGAAATTCGTGCGACCGGGCCTCCACATATTGATGTGTTTTCCGGAAACGATCGAGTCTGGCTTTAGGCTGAAAGCACGTAATGGCTCACAATCGCGGCTTCTCGACCATCCTTCTGTCCGTGCTCTGGAATGACGCCAGTCATGGCCTTTTTCTTCAGAAGACCAATGGAAAAATCCTAACGAATGTTCCTGCCAATTTTCGCACATGCACGCATACATGCTTATTCACTCCCTGTCTCTCTCACTCACTCACTCCTCACTCACCTGTCACTCGTATATACTTGAACCACGACATGGCACCGTGTTCATGTGTCCGGCAGACGGTGCTTGGTGTGGTCCCCAGAATTCGTCAATGAAAAGCACACTGATTTCTATGTTAGCTGTTTTTCATTGTTGACTCAGATCAGCTGGTTTGGGGGTACCGCCTACGCTGACAGTTGTAAAGCTATTCGTACGCCTTTTTGATTCCAAGGCTGATTTTGGTGCTTGGAAATTAGGGCGCCTAGCGACAGATATGGTTTCTCATTGCGGAAAGCGGTGACGGCACACTACTATTGCACCTTCCGTCACGATTTGTACGGGTTTTCAATCAACATAATTTATAGCAGCCCATCTCTATATCTGCGTCGTTATCCCGAAAGAGCTGAAAAAGAACTCTTTTGAAGGTTACAGAACACACGCTTTGCATACCTTATGTTTTTGTAAACTCCGATGACCTGGTCGTCAATGTAAGCTTCTGTAATGCGTGCGTTGTCTTCTGTCTGCTCCCTCCAAAGGGTTCTTGGGGAGAAACAGGTGGTCTATATGTGACGTGACCTAAAGTAATATGGCACTTGGTTGCTTATGACACTTGGTAGCCACTGGTTTTCAAGTTGAGCTTCTTTTCTTAATAACAACGCGGTGGCCATTGCTGCTTCGTGATCTGATAGCGCCGCTGACAGGCACAGTAAGGCTGAGTGTTTCGGAACAGCGTCTCCAACAGTGTTATATTCTTCCTCTTTGCTCAGCGAGGAGTATGGTGCCTTTCAACCGCTGAATCGGGAAGGTGCGGCCCGCGATGAAGGAGATTCGGGGAGACATCCTCTCTTCAAGGCCCCTGTCAAGGTAGGTTACGTATAGAACGACCAAACATGGTTGTGGTCGGTACCACTGTACGAATTAACGGTGACTGTGCGAGGAGACTCAGTAAGTTTTCCAAGAGTGCACTAACATAATTTTATTTGGGAGACAGTGTTCCTAGTAATCGG
>NW_023609392.1:0-12032 GCF_013339725.1 Rhipicephalus microplus | reverse complement strand
CCTTTCAGGTAACAGCCGATCAGCGCTTAAGCCAATTGCGCCACGGGAACAGTCCTGGCTTCACTCTCACCATCATCAGAACATATCTTCAAGCCTATCAGCCCAAAGAAAAAAAAGCCAGCAATCACCACCCGAGAGTGGGATCGAAACTCCAACCTTTTCCGGTTACCAGCCGCATCGCGCTAGCCAATTGCTCCACGGAGACAGTGCGTGCTCCACCTCACCACCATATCCAGACATCGTCTTCAAAGCTATCAGCCCAAAGAAAAAAAAGCGCACGCATCCACCACCAGCGTGGTCTCGAAACTCCAACCTTTCGTTAACAGCCGATCGCGCTAGCCAATTGCGCCACGGAGACAGTCCTGCTCCACTCTCACCACCATCAGAACATATCTTCAGAGCTATCAGCCCAAAGAAAAAAAAGCGCCGCACCACCACCGCGTGGGCTCGAACCTCCAACCTTTCAGTTAACAGCCGATCGCGCTAGCCAATTGCGCCACGGAGACAGTCCTGCTCCACATCTCCACCAGTCAGAACATTCTTCAGAGCTATCAGCCCAAAGAAAAAAAAGCAAGCACCACCACTCCCGGGAGGGGCTCGAACCTCCAACCTTTCGTTAACAGCCGATCGCGCTAGCCAATGGCGCCACGGAGACAGTCGTGCTCCACTCTCACCACCATCAGAACATATCTTCAAAGCTATCAGCCCAAAGAAAAAAAGCACACACCACTCCCGGGAGGGCTCGAACCTCCTACCTTTCGGTTAACAGCCGATGCCGCTAGCCAATTGCGCCACGGAGACAGTCCTGCTTCACTCTCACCACAGTCAGAACATATTCTTCAGAGCTATCAGCCCAAAGAAAAAAAAGCGCCGCACCACCACCGCGTGGGCTCGAACCTCCAACCTTTCGCTTAACAGCCGATCGCGCTAGCCAATTGCGCCATGGAGACAGTCCTGCTCCACAATCACCACCATAAGAACATATCTTCAAAGCTATCAGCCCAAAGAAAAAAAAAGCAACACACCACTCCTGGGAGGGCTCGAACCTCCAACCTTTCGGTTACCAGCCGATCGCGCTAGCCAATAGCGCCACGGAGACAGTCCTGCTAAGCTCTCACCACCATCAGAACATATCTTCAAAGCTATCAGCCCAAAGAAAAAAAGCAACACACCACTCCTGGGAGGGCTCGAACCTCCAACCTTTCGGTTAACAGCCGATCGCGCTAGCCAATGGCGCCACGGAGACAGTCCTGCTCCACTCTCACCACCATCAGAACATATCTTCAAAGCTATCAGCCCAAAGAAAAAAAATCAAAACACCACTCCCGGGAGGGCTCGAACCTCCAACCTTTCAGTTAACAGCTGATCGCGCTAGCCAATTGCGCCACGGAGACAGTCGTGCTCCACTCTCACCACCATCAGAACATATCTTCAAAGCTATCAGCGCAAAGAAAAAAAGCAACACACCACTCCCGGGAGGGCTTGAACCTCCAACCTTTCGGTTAACAGCCGATCGCGCTAGCCAATTGCGCCACGGAGACAGTCCTGCTCCACTCTCACCACCATCAGAACATATCTTCAAAGCTATCAGCCCAAAGAAAAAAAGCAACACACCACTCCGGGAGGGCTCGAACCTCCAACCTTTCAGTTAACAGCCGATCGCGCTAGCCAATTGCGCCACGGAGACAGTCGTGCTCCACTCTCACCACCATCAGAACATATCTTCAGAGCTATCAGCCCAAAGAAAAAAAGCAGCCGCACCACCACCGGTGGGCTCGAACCTCCAACCTTTCGGTTAACAGCCGATCGCGCTAGCCAATTAGCGCCACGGAGACAGTCCGTGCTCCACTCTCACCACCATCAGAACATATCTTCAAAGCTATCAGCGCAAAGAAAAAGCAACACACCACTCCGGGAGGGCTCGAACCTCCAACCTTTCGGTTAACAGCCGATCGCGCTAGCCAAGTTACGCCACGGAGACAGTCCTGCTCCACTCTCTCACCACCATCAGAACATATCTTCAAAGCTATCAGCCCAAAGAAAAAAAAGCAACACACCACTCCTGGAGAGGCTCGAACCTCCAACCTTTCGAGTTACAGCCGATCGCGCTAGCCAATGCGCCACGGAGACAGTCGTGCTCTCTCTCACCACCATCAGAAACATATCTTCAAGCTATCAGCCCAAAGGAAAAAAAGCACCGACACCACTCACCGGGAGGCTCGAACCTCAAACCTTTCGGTTAACAGCCGATCGCGCTAGCCAAGTGCGCCACGGAGACAGTCCTGCTCCACTCTCACCACCATCAGAACATATCTTCAAAGCTATCAGGCCGCAAAGAAAAAAAGCGCCGCACCACTCCCGGTGGGCTCGAACCTCCACCTTTTCGGTTAACAGCCGATCGCGCTAGCCAATTGCGCCACGGAGACAGTCTGCTCCACTCTCACCACCATCAGAACATTCTTCAGAAGCTATCAGCCCAAAGAAAAAAAGCGCCGCACCACCACCGGGTGGGCTCGAACCTCCAACCTTTCGGTTAACAGCCGATCGCGCTAGCCAATTGCGCCACGGAGACAGTCCGTGCTCCACTCTCACCACCATCAGAACATATCTTCAAAGCTATCAGCGCAAAGAAAAAAGCAACACACCACTCCCGGGAGGGCTCGAACCTCCAACCTTTCGGTTAACAGCCGATCGCGCTAGCCAATTGCGCCACGGAGACAGTCCTGCTCCACTCTCACCACCATCAGAACATATCTTCAAAGCTATCAGCCCAAAGAAAAAAAAGCAGACACACCACTCCGGTGGAGGCTCGAACCTCCAACCTTTCGGTTAACAGCCGATCGCGCTAGCCAATTGCGCCACGGAGACAGTCGTGCTCCACTCTCACCACCGTCAGAACATATCTTCAAAGCTATCAGCGCAAAGAAAAAAAGCAACACACCACTCCCGGGAGGGCTCGAACCTCCAACCTTTCGATTAACAGCCCGATCGCGCTAGCCAATTGCGCCACGAGACAGTCCTGCTCCACTATCACCAACCATCAGAACATATCTTCAAAGCTATCAGCCCAAAGAAAAAAAAAGCAAACACACCACCGTGAGGGCTCGACCTCCAACCTTTCGGTTAACAGCCGATCGCGCTAGCCACTTGCGCCACGGAGACAGTCCATGCTCCCTCTCACCACATCAGAACATATCTTCAAAGCTATCAGCCCAAAGAAAAAAAAGCACACACCACTCCGGGAGGGCTCGAACCTCCAACTTTCGTTAACAGCCGAATCGCGCTAGCCAATTGCGCCACGGAGACAGTCCTGCTCCACTCTCACCACCATCAGAACATATCTTCAAGAGCTATCAGCCAAGGAAAAAAAAGCGCCGCACCACCACCGGGTGGGCTCGAACCTCCAACCTTTCGGTTAACAGCCGATCGCGCTAGCCAATTGCGCCACGGAAGACAGTCCTGCTCCACTCTCACCACCATCAGAACATATCTTCAAAGCTATCAGCCCAAAGAAAAAAAAAGCACCACACCACTCCGGGGGGCTCGAACCTCCAACCTTTCGGTTACAGCCGATCGCGCTAGCCAATTGCGCCACGGAGACAGTCGTGCTCCACTCTCACCACCATCAGAACATATCTTCAAAGCTATCAGCCAAAGAAAAAAAGCGCACCACCACTCCCGGGAGGGCTCGAACCTCCAACCTTTCGGTTAACAGCCGATCGCGCTAGCCAATTGCGCCACGGAGACAGTCCTGCTCCACTCTCACCACCGTCAGAACATTCTTCAGAGCTATCAGCCCAAAGAAAAAAAGCGCCGCACCACCACCGGTGGGCTCGAACCTCCAACCTTTCGGTTAACAGCCGATCGCGCTAGCCAATGCGCCACGGAGACAGTCGTGCTCCACTCTCACCACCATCAGAACATATCTTCAAAGCTATCAGCGCAAAGAAAAAAAGCAACACACCACTCCCGGGAGGGCTCGAACCTCCAACCTTTCGGTTAACAGCCGATCGCGCTAGCCAATTGCGCCACGGAGACAGTCATGCTCCACTCTCACCACCGTCAGAACATTTCTTCAGAGCTATCAGCCCAAAGAAAAAAAATCGCCGCACCACCATCGGGTGGGCTCGAACCTCCAACCTTTCGGTTAACAGCCGATCGCGCTAGCCAATTGCGCCACGGAGACAGTCCTGCTCCACTCTCACCACCAGTCAGAACATATCTTCAGAGCTATCAGCCCAAAGAAAAAAAAGCGCCGCACCACCACCGGGTGGGCTCGAACCTCCAACCTTTCGGTTAACAGCCGATCGCGCTAGCCAATTGCGCCACGGAGACAGTCGTGCTCCACTCTCACCACCACCAGAACATATGTTCAAAGCTATCAGCGCAAAGAAAAAAGCAACACAGCACTTCCGGGTGGGCTCGAACCTCCAACCTTTCGGTTAACAGCCGATCGCGCTAGCCACATCCGCCACGGAGACAGTCCTGCTCCACTCTCACCACCATCAGAACATATCTTCAAAGCTATCAGCCCAAAGAAAGAAAAGCGCCGCACCACCACCGGGTGGGCTCGAACCTCCAACCTTTCGCTTAACAGCCGATCGCGCTAGCCAATTGCGCCATGGAGACAGTCCTGCTCCACTCTCACCACCATCAGAACATATCTTCCAAGCTATCAGCCCAAAGAAAAAAAAGCAACACACCACTCCTGGGAGGGCTCGAACAACCAACCTTTCAGTTAACAGCCCATCGCGCTAGCCAATTGCGCCACGGAGACAGTCGTGCTCCACTCTCACCACCATCACAACATATCTTCAAAGCTATCAGCCCAAAGAAAAAAAGCACCGCACCACCAACGCGTGGGCTCGAACCTCCAACCTTTCGCTTAACAGCCGATCGCGCTAGCCAATTGCGCCACGGAGACAGTCCTGCCTCCACTCTCACACCACCAGTCAGAACATATCTTCAGAGCTATCAGCCCAAAGAAAAAAAAGCGCACACCACTCACCGGTAGGGCTCGAACCTCCAACCTTTCGGTTAACAGCCGATCGCGCTAGCCAATGGCGCCACGGAGACAGTCCGTGCTCCACTCTCACCACCATCAGAACATATCTTCAAAGCTATCAGCCAAAGAAAAAAAGCAACACACCACTCCCGGGAGGGCTTCGAACCTCCAACCTTTCGGTTAACAGCCGATCGCGCTAGCCAATTG
The DNA here is from genome assembly GCF_013339725.1 of Rhipicephalus microplus. Classification (NCBI taxonomy): domain Eukaryota; kingdom Metazoa; phylum Arthropoda; class Arachnida; order Ixodida; family Ixodidae; genus Rhipicephalus; species Rhipicephalus microplus. The sequence goes on along the minus strand of NW_023609392.1, from coordinate 6,820 downwards.
CGCCACGGAGACAGTCCGTGCTCCACTCCTCACCACCCGCAGAACATTTCTTCAGAGCTATCAGCCCAAAGAAAAAAAATCGCCGCACACCATCGAGGTGGCTCGAACCTCCAACCTTTCGGGTAAGAGCCGATCGCGCTAGCCAATTAGCGCCCACGGAGACAGTCATGCTCCACTCTTCACCACCAGTCAGAACATTCTTCAGAGCTATCAGCCCAAAGAAAAAAAGCGCCGCACCACCACCGGGTGGGCTCGAGCCTCCAACCTTTCGGTTACTAGCCCATCGCGCTAGCCAATTACGCCCAGGAGACAGTCGTGCTCCACTCTCACCACCATCAGAACATAACTTCAAAGCTATCAGCGCAAAGAAAAAAAGCAACACACCACTCCCGGGAGGCTTGAAACCTCCCAACCTTTCGGTTAACAGCCGATCGCGCTGGCCAATAGCGCCACCGGAGACAGTCATTCGTCCACTCTCACCACCGTCAGAACATTTCTTTCAGACCTATCAGCGCACAGAAAAAAAAGCACCCACAACTCCCCGGGAAGGCTCGAACCTCCAACACTTTCGGTTTAACAGCCGTATGACGCTAGCCAATTGCGCCACGGAGACAGTCGTGCTTCCACTCCCACCACCATGAGAACATATCTTCAAAGCGTATCCAGCCGCAAAGAAAAAAGCAACACGCCACTCCCGGGTGGGCTCGAACCTCCAACCTTTCGGTTACCAGCCGATCGCGCTAGCCAATTAGCGCCACGGAGACAGTCCTGCTCCACTCTCACCACCATCAGAACATATCTTCAAAGCTATCAGCCCAAAGAAAAAAAGCAACACACCACTCCCGGGAGGGCTCGAACCTCCAACCTTTCGGTTAACAGCCGATCGCGCTAGCCAATTGCGCCACGGAGACAGTCGTGCTCCACTCTCACCACCATCAGAACATATCTTCAAGCTATCAGCCCAAAGAAAAAAACGCCACACACCACTCCGGGTAGGGCTCGAACCTCCAACCTTTCGGTTAAGAGCCCATCGCGCTAGCCAATTGCGCCACGGAGACAGTCATGCTCCACTCTCACCACCGTCAGAACATTTCTTCAGAGCTATCAGCCCAAAGAAAAAAAGCGCCGCACCACCACCGGGTGGGCTCGAACCTCCAACCTTTCGGTTAATAGCCCATCGCGCTAGCCAATTACGCCACGGAGACAGTCGTGCTCCACTCTCACCACCATCAGAACATATCTTCAAAGCTATCAGCGCAAAGAAAAAAAAGCAACACACCACTCCCGGGAGGGCTCGAACCTCCAACCTTTCGGTTAACAGCCGATCGCGCTAGCCAATTGCGCCACGGAGACAGTCGTGCTCCACTCTCACCACCATCAGAACATATCTTCAAAGCTATCAGCGCAAAGAAAAAAGCAACACACCACTCCCGGGAGAGGTCGAACCTCCAACCTTTCGATTAACAGCCGATTGCGCTAGCCAATTGCGCCACGGAGACAGTCCTGCTCCACTCTCACCACCGTCAGAACAATTCTTCAGAGCTATCAGCCCAAAGGAAAAAAAGCGCCGCACCACCACCGGGTGGGCTCGAACCTCCAACCTTTTGGTTAACACCCGATCGCGCTAGCCAATTGCGCAACGGAGAGAGTCGTGCTCCACTCTCACCACCAACAGAACATATCTTCAAAGCTATCAGCGCAAAGAAAAAAGCAACACACCACTCCCGGGAGGGCTCGAACCTCGAACCTTTCGGTTAACAGCCGATCGCGCTAGCCAATTGCGCCACGGAGACAGTCCTGCTCCACTCTCACCACCATCAGAACATTCTTCAAGCTATCAGCCCAAAGAAAAAAAGCGACAGCACCACTCCGGGAGGGCTCGAACCTCCAACCTTTCGTTAACAGCCATCGCGCTAGCCAATTGCGCCACGGAGACAGTCTGCTCCACTCTCACCACCGTCAGAACATTCTTCAGAGCTATCAGCCCAAAGAAAAAAAAGCGCCGCACCACCACCGGGTGGGCTCGAACCTCCAACCTTTCGGTTAACAGCCGATCGCGCTAGCCAATTGCGCCACGGAGACAGTCGTGCTCCACTCTCACCACCATCAGAACATATCTTCAAAGCTATCAGCGCAAAGAAAAAAAGCAACACACCACTCCCGGGAGGGCTCGAACCTCCAACCTTTCGGTTAACAGCCGATCGCGCTAGCCAATTGCGCCACGGAGACAGTCCTGCTCCACTCTCACCACCGTCAGAACATTTCTTCAGAGCTATCAGCCCAAAGAAAAAACAGCGCCGCACCACCACCGAGGTGGGCTCGAACCTCCAACCTTTCGGTTAACAGCCGATCGCGCTAGCCAATAGCGCCATGGAGACAGTCCTGCCTCCACCTCACCAACATCAGAACATATCTTCAAAGCTATCAGCCCAAAGAAAAAAAAGCAACACACCACTCCCGGGTGGGCTCGAACCTCCAACCTTTCAGTTAACAGCCGATTCGCGCTAGCCAATTGCGCCACGGAGACAGTCGTGCTCCACTTCACCCACCATCAGACATATCTTCAAAGCTATCAGCGCAAAGAAAAAAAGCAGACACACCACTCCCGGCGTGGGCTCGAACCTCCAACCTTTCGGTTAACTACCGATCGCGCTAGCCCAATTACGCTACGGAGACAGTCCGTGCTCCACTCTCACCACCATCAGAACATATCTTCAAAGCTATCAGCGCAAAGAAAAAAGCAACACACCACTCCCGGGAGGGCTCGAACCTCCAACCTTTCGGTTAACAGCCGATCGCGCTAGCCAATTGCGCCACGGAGACAGTCGTGCTCCACTCTCACCACCATCAGAACATATCTTCAAAGCTATCAGCCCAAAGAAAAAAAAGCACACACCACTCCCGGGAGGGCTCGAACCTCCAACCTTTCGATTAACAGCCGATCGCGCTAGCCAATTGCGCCACGGAGACAGTCCTGCTCCACTCTCACCACCGTCAGAACATTCTTCAGAGCTATCAGCCCAAAGGAAAAAAAGCGCCGCACCACCACCGGGTGGGCTCGAACCTCCAACCTTTCGGTTAACAGCCCGATCGCGCTAGCCAATTACGCCACGGAGACAGTCGTGCTCCACTCTCACCACCATCAGAACATATCTTCAAAGCTATCAGCGCAAAGAAAAAAAGCAACACACCACTCCCGGGAGGGCTCGAACCTCCAACCTTTCGGTTAACAGCCGATCGCGCTAGCCAATTGCGCCACGGAGACAGTCCGTGCTCCACTCTCACCACCATCAGAACATATCTTCAAAGCTATCAGCGCAAATAAAAAAAAGCAACACACCACTCCCGGGAGGGCTCGAAACCTCCAACCTTTCAGTTAACAGCCGATCGCGCTAGCCAATTGCGCCACGGAGGACAGTCCTTGCTCCACTCTCACCACCATCAGAACATTTCTTCAGAGCTATCAGCCCAAAGGAAAAAAAGCGCCGCACCACCACTCGGGTGGGCTCGAACCTCCAACCTTTCGGTTACAGCCGATCGCGCTAGCCAATGCGCCACGGAGACAGTCCTGCTCCACTCTCACCACCATCAGAACATATCTTCAAAGCTATCAGCGCAAAGAAAAAAAGCAACACACCACTCCGGGAGGGCTCGAACCTCCAACCTTTCGGTTAACAGCCGATCGCGCTAGCCAATTGCGCCACGGAGACAGTCATGCTCCACTCTCACCACCGTCAGAAACATTATCTTCAGAGCTATCAGCCGCAAAGAAAAAAACGCAACACACCACTCCGGGAGGGCTCGAACCTCCAACCTTTCAGTTAACAGCCGATCTCGCTAGCCAATTGCGCCACGGAGACAGTCTTGCTCCACTCTCACCACCGTCAGAACATTATCTTCAGAGCTATCAGCCCAAAGAAAAAAAGCGCCGCACCACCACCGCGGTGGGCTCGAACCTCCAACCTTTCGGTTAACTAGCCGATCGCGCTAGCCAATTACGCCTACGGAGACAGTCGTGCTCCACTCTCACCACCATCAGACATATCTTCAAGCTATCAGCCAAAGAAAAAAGCAACACACCACTCCCGGGAGGGCTCGAACGTCCAACCTTTCGGTTAACAGCCGATCGCGCTAGCCAATTGCGCCACGGAGACATTCATGCTCCACTCTCACCACCGCCAGAACATTTCTTCAGAGCTATCAGCCAAAGAAAAAAAATCGCCGCACCACCATCGGGTGGGCTCGAACCTCCAACCTTTCGGTTAAGAGCCCATCGCGCTAGCCAATTGCGCCACGGAGACAGTCATGCTCCACTCTCACCACCGTCAGAACATTTCTTCAGAGCTATCAGCCCAAAGAAAAAAAGCGCCGCACCACCACCGGTGGGCTCGAACCTCCAACCTTTCGGTTAATAGCCCATCGCGCTAGCCAATTACGCCACGGAGACAGTCGTGCTCCACTCTCACCACCATCAGAACATATCTTCAAAGCTATCAGCGCAAAGAAAAAAAGCAACACACCACTCCCGGGAGGGCTCGAACCTCCAACCTTTCGGTTAACAGCCGATCGCGCTAGCCAATTGCGCCACGGAGACAGTCGTGCTCCACTCCACCACCATCAGAACATATCTTCAAAGCTATCAGCGCAAAGAAAAAAGCAACACACCACTCCCGGGAGAGGTCGAACCTCCAACCTTTCGATTAACAGCCGATTGCGCTAGCCAATTGCGCCACGGAGACAGTCCTGCTCCACTCTCACCACCGTCAGAACATTTCTTCAGAGCTATCAGCCCAAAGAAAAAAAAGCGCCGCACCACCACCGGGTGGGCTCGAACCTCCAACCTTTCGGTTAACAGCCGATCGCGCTAGCCAATTGCGCCACGGAGACAGTCGTGCTCCACTCTCACCACCATCAGAACATATCTTCAAAGCTATCAGCCCAAAGAAAAAAAGCAACACACCACTCCCGGGAGGGCTCGAACCTCCAACCTTTCGGTTAACAGCCGATCGCGCTAGCCAATTGCGCCACGGAGACAGTCGTGCTCCACTCTCACCACCATCAGAACATATCTTCAAAGCTATCAGCCCAAAGAAAAAAAAGCAGCCGCACCACCACCGGCGTGGGCTCGAACCTCCAACCTTTCGGTTAACAGCCGATCGCGCTAGCCAATTGCGCCACGGAGACAGTCCTGCTCCACTCTCACCACCATCAGAACATATCTTCAAAGCTATCAGCGCAAAGAAAAAAGCAACGCACACCATCCGGGTGGGCTCGAACCTCCAACCTTTCGGTTAACAGCCGATCGCGCTAGCCAATGCGCCACGGAGACAGTCGTGCTCCACTCTCACCCCCATCAGAACATATTCTTCAAGCTATCAGCGCAAAGACAAAAAAAGCGCCACACCACCTCCCCGGGTGGCTCTAACCTTCAACCTTTCGGATTAAGCCTATCGCCGCTAGCCAATTACGCCTACTGATACAGTCCGTGCTTCCACTCTCACCACCATCAGAACATAATCTTCAAAGCTTATCAGCTCTCAAAGAAAAAAAGCAACTCGACCCCACTCCAGGGCTGGGCTCTAACCTCCAAGCTTTCGGTTAACAGCCTGATCGCGCTAGCCAATTGCGCCACCGGGAGACAGTCCTTGCTCCACTCTCACCACCATCAGAACTACTTCAGCCTTATCAGCGCAAAGAACAAGCAAAGCGTTCCACACGACTCCCGAGAGGTGCTCGAACCTCCAACCTTTTCCGTTAACAGTCCCGATTCGCGCTAGCCAATAGCGCCACGGAGACAGTCCTGCTCCGCTCTCACCACCATCAGAACATATCTTCAAAGCTATCAGCCCAAAGAAAAAAAAAGCAACACACCACTCCCGGGAGGGCTCGAACCTCCAACTTTTCAGTTACCAGCCGATCGCGCTAGCCAATTGCGCCACGGAGGCAGTCGTGCTCCACTCTCACCACCGTCAGAACATTTCTTCGGAGCTATCAGCCCAAAGAAAAAAAATCGCCGCACCACCATCGGGTGGGCTCGAACCTCCAACCTTTCGGTTAAGAGCCCATCGCGCTAGCCAATTGCGCCACGGAGACAGTCATGCTCCACTCTCACCACCGTCAGAACATTTCTTCAGAGCTATCAGCCCAAAGAAAAAAAGCGCCGCACCACCACCCGGTGAGCTCGAACCTCCAACCTTTCGGTTAATAGCCCATCGCGCTAGCCAATTACGCCACGGAGACAGTCGTGCTCCACTCTCACCACCATCAGAACATATCTTCAAAGCTATCAGCGCAAAGAAAAAAAGCAACACACCACTCCCGGGAGGGCGCGAACCTCCAACTTTCGGTAACAGCCGATCGCGCTAGCCAATTGCGCCACGGAGACAGTCGTGCTCCCACATCCCATCACCATCAGAACATGATCTTCAAAGCTATCATGCAGCAAAGAAAAAGCAACACACACACTCACCGGGAGAGGTCGAACTGCTCCAACTTTCGATTACAGACGATTGCGGCTAGCCTAATGCGCCAACGTATACAGTGCCTGGGCTCCACTCTCAGAACCAAGCCTCAGGAACAATTCTTCAGTGAGGTGCTATCATCCCAAAGGAAAAAAGTCGCGCGCACCGCCCACGGGTGGGCTCGAACGACCTCCAACCTTTTGTGTTAACACCTTTGGATCGCGCTAGCCAATTGCTCAACGGAGAGTAGTCGGCTCGCACTCTCACCCACCAACAGAACATATCTCTATCAACAACCTATCTCGCAAGTAAAAATGCTACTAACATCACCACGTCCGCCGCGGGAGGGCTTGAACCTC